>WSYH01012708.1:0-18301 GCA_036426205.1 Ascaphus truei | reverse complement strand
TGGTTGAGAAGTTAATGCCACCTTTCCTTAGGGTAAATATATTTATGTACAATATAAGTACAAACACTGGCATATGACATGATTGTCTTTCTTTTACCCAGCATACCAGATTTGCAAACCAGAAAAGGCCTGTTGTAATTTGACATATTTTAATAACACAAGAAGAAAACATGTTAAAACAGAACAATGGAATGCATTATAATAATGACATTTCATAGGTGGCTTTTTGTTGTAATTATCAGATTTCCATGATAGGCAGAATTTATTGTCGGTATGAATTAAAATAACTTTATTCAATATTTTTCTCCAATGAAACTCAAGGGCTTCACAATTACAGTTAAGGTGCGGTACACAGGACATAGGATGGTCACAGACAAGTCCCTGGCCAGATGAGCTTGTAATCCTGATTTTGGTGCCTGAGGTACAAGGAGCTAAGTGATTTGCCAGAGTCACAAGCAGCCGACATGGGAATTGAATCTGGTCCTCTATGATTCAAACTTAGTGATCTTTACTCACTGAGCAACTCCTTCATTTTCAATAAAATGTATACATTTTTCAATACATAAACATTTGTTTTCCCTAATAAGCAATTAAGCGTGAAATCACAGCAAAACAGTTTTAACATTGTTTCCTTTGTGCAATTTATGTTTTTTTCTATTGTTTCCACTTTAGTTTGATGTAAGTAGTCTCTGTATACCCAACAGTCCGGGGTTGTGGAAACTTTGCCTGCGCCCCCCTGCATGCTCTCCCCTCTTGTCCCCCCTTACCTAGGTCATGACAACGTCAAATGGCACCGCTGGGTATAGTGATGTCACGTCACGTGATACTGCGGTGTCATTTAATGCTGTGCTGTTGCCATGGTGGACCGTCGCCCAGCCGACCGGATCCTGGATAAGGGAAGTTACAGATGCCTCCCGTGGTGTCCCCTGGATTTAATTTAAATCGTGAGGAAGAGAGGGGGCATCTGTAATCGCCGCACCGCCCAAAAAAATCTTGCGCACCCCCTGCCTACAGTATGTTAACCTTTATCAAAATAATGAGGAAATGATGTGTAGAGTAATTATTTAGAATGCACTTTTTTCTAGATTACTACAGTAGCCTATATGAAAGAAAGAGCTACAAGAGCGGCATGAAGACAGTGGGGAAATTTATCAAGTATGAGGTTTACAAAAATGGTGCACAAAAGTACTTATCAAAGAATAAAAATCCTATTGGAGAATCAAGCATAAGAAAACCATGCTCTCAAAATTAATAGATTATTCTTTTATGGAAATGTTAACAATTTCTTACCATACTGTACATCAAGTGCAGTAGCTCAAAAAATCTGAATACGAACTCTAAAATAACCACTTTTTAACAATATGTATGAGGTTCTGAAGGAGGAGGAGGTAACCAGGCTTGTCTAATAAAGGTCAAGCCACGTGTTGGTTACCCTGTTCTATGTATAAGGGTCCAAGAGAGTTGCTCTTGGACCCAGTAACATTGTACCATTCCAATGTACTTTCGCTAATAAAAGTATTTTGTGTTTTCCCTTCCGGGCATGCCATCAAGTCGGGATTGCTAGGGTATAAGTTTCAAGGAAGGGGCGGGGGGAGGGGGGGTTACGGAGGAAACTGTTGACAGAATGTGTCTGAGGTTGGGGTCTGGGTTTTCGGTTCCCCCATAAATGTACCCGGGAATCATGCATTGATCATGATTACATGTAGGCATTGTACCGGCAATACCTCCCTTGAAACGCAAGCTCGATTCACCACTAGGGTATCCTGCTTCAGCACAGCCCAGAAGGAGAAGAAGGGAATGAGGCACAGGGAATAAAACATGTATTCCTGTAGCTGAGAGAAATCCCCTAGGTTAAGGGGGAACCCCAGCTAGTGCACAAGGTGACCCTCCAACAGTATAAGGTTTGTGGGTGCCCAATGATATATAAATTTGAGGGGGGACTTGAGAGTCCAAACTGAGTCCAAGGAAAGTGTGTTGGGAATAAGCAGATAGAAATAAAGAGTTTTTTTTCTGTCCCTTACCGAGAGACTCAGAGGTTGATTGAAAATATACTTTAATGTATGTAATGTGATTTTTTACATTCAGAACCGATGTACAAACAGGCTGCCCGAGCCTAACCCTAGGCGACGGTGGAGTCTGCTGGACATCAGAGTTCAAAGCAGCCAGGTGCCCCGCGAATAGCATTGTCAGTGAGAAAAGAGCAGAGTACCAGGTCCGGAGATCAATGGCATTCTCTCGGGATGCCACTTATTCTGCCCGAATAGTGGGAGCGCCAGCGGATGGCATGAGATAGCATGGTGAGAGGGTGGCAGGATTGCGCATGTTTTGGCTATTTCGGATTTCCTGCTGACCTGCATTTCAGACGACGTGGCTCTGATTGGCAACGGGTTCGACTTTGAGCCTGAAAAGCCTGCCCGTCAGAGTCTAAGTCCAGGCTTTGCGCCCCAAGTTCATCAGAAACAATTGAGCGGACGTGGCTGTGATTTTATGCCGATTTGAGTTCTTGGAGATTCGGACTAACTCACAGTCAGGAGAGACCAAGTTCTCGAAGAGAACGTAGTGTAGGCGTATGGAACTTTATGCCAATTTGGGTTCCAAGATATTTGGGCCTACAGTAAGTCTCTGGTCAGGGTAACCTCCCATAGAGTTCCTGCACCTAGGAAAGTCTAGTTTCGACCCCCGTCCCAAAAGTAAGGGTGTGTATTTTGTCTGTTTTTGTATCATGGTGGTAAGCAAATTTATGCGAATAAATTACAATTGCTGTGTATTTCATTACCTTGTTTTGCTAATGTATGATCCCGGTTAAAGGTGTTTAAATAACCTGGTCTCCCGTGACAGAGGGTATATTTAAAAACCCATTTATATATATGTGTTGATATTGACCTTGCTTCATTTTACATTTTGTTAGCAAGGAGTAAAATATGTTTTCAATATCATGTCTGCCAGTGGTGACATCTGGATGAGGTGACCTCATTTAGAGTGTGATCACTGTGCAGAGTTCTAGTGTTACCCAAATTATTGCCTGCAGATATTAGCAACTTATCATCATCTAGATGTCCTGTACTAGTGCCTGATCTTGCAAGAGTAGATACATTTATAATTGAGACAATTAATCCATCCCTTGCAGTAAGTATTGCGTGGTCCTACACTGTCATATAGGCAACCAGTTCATTTGCTATGGAATGTTTGCTGTATTTTTTAGCAGCAAAAGTATGTGTTAAAGCTCACTTTGAAGTGTGCCTATATCGGAAAATTACTTGAGTGAATTATTTGAACTCACTATTGTGATAGAATGTTATATACTGACTCGGGATACAATGACATATGGCAACTATAGAAATCACCGATCTGTGGAGGAACCAATCTTTGCAACTCACTGCTGAAAATCCATAATATAATTTAGCAATAATATTCTGAAACATAAAACTAGTATGGTTTCATTTTGTTTAAGTTAACAAAATCTTTGTGTTTGTGATTGGCGGAATAGATGGGGAAAGGTTTTGCAATATTGTTTAAATATTACCTACATACATATGCCAGTATGTTTAAGATGTGATGTTACTGCTGCTATTTTGAAAGTATAAAGGAAGTACAGTAAGGTGGTTGTATAACACTTTGTGGAAAATATTTGCAAAATTAAAACCCACAGTTAATTAATTCCCAAATTCTCATTTCTAATGTCACTACTTTATTTATTCAGTAAAGATACTAAATCCACTTCTTATTAGATGATACATAATGACTGAAGCATACAGAGGGAGAATAATAAGGAATAAGTCCTTCTTAATTCAGAATTTAATGTATGAACACTTTCTTAAAACTATCTGTTTTTTTGTGGCTTTTTTGTATTCTCTGGGGAAAAAATGGTTGATTGATGTAAGGATCTTGTTAAACATAGGTGAATTCGATCAATTCCGCCCTCACTACAGATGAAACTGCCAGTTCTGAGCCACTGCCTTGGGTACCAAACAGCACCCTATCCATAGCGTGAGGGTCCAGCGGCCAGACTAATGGCCCATCAGATTAACACAGTGGGGTCCCTGTGTAATGTAAGGGACTCGGGGGTGTGAATCCACCCGGGCTTCACTGTCTATAAGAGACGCGCACTAAGGATAGACTGAATCGTCACTCTACCTGTGCGCCTCTAACAGGCGATGCGGGGGCTTTATTTTTATATTAATAACATATTATTGTAGAAGGGGGTCTCGGAGCTGAACGGCATTGATTTCAGGTCTGGGACCCCTACTTGCCAGTTACAGGCCTTGTTATGGGTGCTGGTATAGCATTGGCCATGTTTAAATTTCTGCGTCAAGGCCCTCGTGATCGGGAGGTTTAAACAGAGCAGAGGGATACCGGCACCCCATAACGGGGCCTGTAACTCAGGAGAAGGGGGGTCCCTGCGGCTGAAATGAATGCGATCCTGCCGGAGCACCTCTGATAATAATATGGTATTAATATAAAATGAAAGCCCTGCATCTCCTGTTAGAGGTGCACAGGTAGAGTGACTGATTCAGTTTCTTTCTTACTGGTCTTTAAAGACAAGTAAAGCAGGTAGGATTCACACCGCATGAAATAACATTAAACTGAGGGAACCTTGCTGTGTTTATTCCGAGGGTCACTACAGCCTGCAGGACTATTAGCGGTCTGCGAGATGCTCAGGGTGTTTCCTCAAACATTGGCTCAGAACAGGCAGTTGCAACAATATTCACCTGAGAAGTCGTGTTGCTTTCTACAATAACGTGTATGAAGAAAATGTGGCATAACAGGTACTTCGCCACACACTATTTGTAGTAATAAAATATTTTCATAAAATGCCATGGTGCTGTCCAATTTCCTTAAGTGGAAGTGGGGAATATTGAGTATAGAAGGTGACAATTAGGGACCTTTCCTTTAGTATAAAATGCACAAAATTACAGTGATATGGTTTCTCTAACAGTATCCAACTACATCTTCAAACAATACATCTGCCACAAAGGGTATGTGGTGCCCTAGGCGAACCTTCAGCCATGTGCTCTTTCTTCCTCTCCCATCCCAGGTTCAATACAATCTTCTCTGCCACTCCCCCTCTCCACCATTCTCTCTTCCACCCCCCCCTCATTCTCTTTCCCTCTACCCCTTCATCCTTTCTCACACCCTCTATATCCCCATTTTACAAATACTCTCAGCCTCCGTTTTACACAACCTCCGTTTTACAACCAACTCCCTCCCCTCTGTTTTTTACACCCCCCTCACACCTTCTTACACCAACCCCTCCCCCCTTCTGGTTACATCCCCCTCACCTCCGTTTTTACATATCTCCTCTGCCTCGTTTTTACACCAAACCTTCGCCTCTGTTCTTACACACCCCCCTCTCCGCTTCCGTTTTACAACCCCCTTTGACTCAATTTACACCTCCTGGACCATTTTTACACCTCCCTCCACCTCCGTTGTTTACACACCCTCTCGCCTCCATTTTTATACCCAGCCTGCCCCTCAGTTTGAACACACCATCCCTCCCCTCAGTTTTTACACACTGGTACAGGAGACCAGGTTATTTACACCTTTTTACCAGGATCATTCATTGAGCAAAAACAAGGTAATGAAATAAATTGTAATTTATCGGCACAAATTCGCTTACACACAAGGAACAAAAAAAACAGACAAAAAGACAACATTTACTTTAGGACTGGGGGCGAAAACTAGATTTCCTAGGTGCAGGGAACTCTATTGGAGAGTTTTTACCCGACCCGGGACTTAGCCGGAATCTCCTGGAACCCAAACCGGCATAAAATTCTATACGCCATCGCAACGTTCTTTTGCACAACTTGGTCCTCTGACCATCGTTACTCAAATCTCCTGGAATTCAAAATCGGCATAAAATCCAGCCGCAACTGATTGCATTAGTTTCTGAGAACTTGGTCCCACAAAAGCTGGACTTAGACTCTGGCAGCAGGACTTTTCAGGCTCGAAATCGAAGCCATTTACTCTGCTATTCACACAGAAGCACCTTTCAAAAGCCCGCCCGCACTCTTACTACCCGGGACCCCGAATCTGATTGGCTCATCGATTCTTATACTATTTTCAGTTTATTCACATAACTGAATAGCCAATCAATGCGTGGGAACTTTCCCAAGCAGCCATTCCGAACCAAGCCGGCTAGAAAAGCCGGGTCAGCAGGAATCCGAAATAGCCAAGAGACATGTGCAAGCTGTCACCACTCTCCCTGCTATCTCAAGCCACCCACTGGCAGGCTCCCCAGGTCTGGCAGAAAAAGTGGCATGCGGAGGATAACATTGATCTCCGGACATGGTAATCCGCCTTTCCCCGACTGACCACCAATGCTATTCACACCTCTGGCATCCTCTGGTTGCTTTGAACTCCGATTGTCCAGCCAAGACTTACCGGCGGCTATGGGTTTCATTGGGCAGCCTCTTTGGACATTGGTTCCGAATGTAAAAAGCATATTACATTACATTGAAGTATCTTCAATACACTTCTGAGTCTTGGGGAATAGGGAGCAGAACAGGAAAAAGTTGGTGTTTATTTCTGCCTTATTCCCCACAGACGTCGCCTGTGGCTCAGTTTGGACTCCCAGGTTCCCCCCCACCCAACCTTATATACGGCTGGGCGGCCACGAACCCTATACTGGTTGTGGGTCACCTGGGTACTAGCGGGGTACCCCTACCTAGGGATTCCCTCAGCTACAGGGATACCTATTTATCCTGTGCCTCATTCTCCTTTTGGGCTGTGTGTAGCAGTGTACCCTAGTGGTGAGTCGGCGTTTGCTTTTTTAAGGGGAGTATTGCAGGGACAATGTGCCTACATGTATCCGGGAATCAGGGTGGTTAGGCCTCACTGGTGGATAGAAGGGGTAAAATGAACCCCTTTTTTTTATTTATTTGTGTGGAAGACGAAGAGGACCAGGTGGATGATGAGGATGGAGATGAACATGGCCTTCATCTGGCAGGGTAAGTACCACGTTTATTACTATTTGTTGGCTGGCTAGTTTTATTTTTAATGGGCAAACGCGCGGATTATACAGATCTGGATAAAAGGCTTTTGCCAATTACTGTATGTACAAGCTTCACCCCACCCCCTCTAACACCAACAAACCAGAAAAGCTATTTAACCCCTTCATTGCCTTAGCAGTTAGCCACTAAGGCAATGAAGGTGTGTATTTTAATTTAATAACATAGGATTGAAGCAGGGTGTCTGGAGCTGAACCGCAACATTTCAGGTCCAAGGGCCCCTGCTTCCGGGAAGATGCATTTGTAGGGGGGTGCCAGTAGCCCTGCAAGTTTACATCTACATGTCACGTGACTGGGACATTTAAAACTTGCAGAAGATACCGGGCCTGTAACTCGGGAAGCAGGGGATCCCCAGGGCTAAAATTAATGCGGTTCGCTCTAGAGACCCCCGTTTCTATCCTACTTTATTAAAATTAAAGCTGCGCAATAGCCTTCAAAAGCTATGCAGGGAGATGCACTTTCTCTGTGAGCTCTTTCAGACTGTGGAGGGAAATAGAACATTACGCTCATTTTGCTCATTAAGCAAATACAAACTCGTGCGGTGTGCCTTTTTTACCAAACGCTAAACAAATGGCGTTTTTTTTTAGCGAATACCGTTTTTTACACAAATTTCTAGCATTTGGTAGGAAAAATGACAATCTGATCGATATTGAATGAATTTATCGAAGTTTAGTGAATAGGCCCTCTAACGTTTTCTGCAGAGGGACTTGCTTCAATAAAATAAAACAATAAAACAACAAACAGGGATACAAACACATTTTCAATAATTCTGTGTAGAGATGTGCAAAATGTGGTCAAGATGGAAACCAAGTGAAAATGTCCCTTTTTTAGCTACCAAATTTTTTTGACCTTCTCAGAGGTTCGCAAGCGATTCACAAGTAAGGATATGGTGGTGATTAGTATCAAAAGGCATTATAGCTTTCTATGATTTAATTGATCTATTGGATCATTAAGATCCTCTGTGGAGCGTTAAGCTAACTAAAGTTGGAGCAGTACACACTTGTCTTTATGAAGTACTGTAGGTGGGCACCAGAAGCAGGGAACTGCCTTGTTTTCTGCCCTTTTAGGTTCTTTCGGTAAGAACATTTTTTTGTTACTTTTCTGGTCTAGATCTTGTTGATCAGACCTTGGGTGTGGTCCTTCCATTACATGGATCTCTCTACAGTATACCGGCTATTTAGCATTTCATCTCACAGATTAACATTTGGCCTCCAGCTTGCTAGTGATCTGGGTAATCAGCCTGCTGAAATGCATTTGCTTTCTGTGTGAAGCAGACATGGCTCTGCTCTGGCCCAGAGCTGCGTGCTTGCCACATACAGGACACACACACAGATGTAAGAAAGGTTATTGCTCCTGCTGGCATGTTATTGTGGGATCTTCTGTGATTCTGCATAATCACTGCCACTGAATACTATGGAAATGCAGATACAGCTAAACCCCGTTATAACGCGCCTCGTTATACCGCGATTCGGTTATACGCGGTTTTCCTGTGGCTCCCGTTTTTTACACACTGACAACTGCACACCTCACTGCACAAAACGTGCCATTGCTCACACTGCCACACTGCACACACACTGCACACTGCACACACACTGCTCTTGCTCACACGCACACACTGACACTGCACACACATGCACACTGCAACACACTGATCATTGGACACACGCCCACACACCTGCACACTGCACACACACTGCTCATTGCTCACACTGCCACACACACTGCACACACTGCACCACTGCACACACCCATCTGCTCATTGCTCACACTGCACACACTGACACCACTGCACACACATGCTCATTGCTCACACTGACACACTGACACATGACACACACTCGTACACTCCAACACACACTCACACACACTCACAAACTTACAGACACTCACACACCAATCCACACACTCACACACACTTACACTCACAGACACTACACACATTACACACACTCACACACACTCATACCACACTACAGACCCACTCACACACACTCACACACACTTACAGACACTCACCGACACTCACACACTTACGAACATCACGCACTCACACTCACACACACCCACACACACCCACGCACACTTACGCACACTTACGCACACTCACGCACACTCACGCACACTCACACACACTTAGACACACTTAGACACTCACAGACACTCACAACAACACTTACACACACTTCACACACTACACACACACTCAGACACTTACACACACTCCACGACACTTACAACACACTCACACCACAATACACACACCCATATACACACACACACTTTCTCTCCCATAATACATACACACACACACTCTCTCATCTTACACAGACGGGGGGGGGGTCGGAGCAGAGGAAAGGCGCGACCAGCACCACCACCCGCTCCCATCCCGCGCAGGCAGCGGGAGCACGGGGACAGCGGTGGGGAGAAGAAACCCCCCGCTACCACTACATGCAGGGCGGGGATCTGAGGTAGCGGCGACCTGAGGGAAATCCCCGCCCATCTCCTGGCGGGGCATGTCACCGCCCGGTGACAGGGGAGGGCGGGGACAGGAGGGACACTATCCCGCTCCCATCTCCTGCCCCGTGCCTGTCCGCGGTGAAGGGGGAAGCGGGGACGGAGGGACATCCCCGTCCATCTCCTGCCCCGCCTGCTGTCCCGCGTGACGGGAAGCGGGGGGGAGCGGACGGGACATGCCCGCATCCCATCTCCTGTCCCGCGGGGATGAATATGCGCTAAAGCGCGGCGGCCTTTTTTTTGTTTGGACCCGTTAGTAACGCGGGTGGTCTCGGGTGACCCCGAGACCGCGTTTATACGGTGGTTGTGTGCTGTATTCTGTGTTAAATGTGTGATATGTTGGGGAGTATGAAGTGTGCTAAATGTCTTTGTGTGTATGATCTGTTTATTATGTGTATATACAGTTGTGGAAAAAGAAAGTACACCACTCTTGAATCTCTGGTTTTACATATCAGGACATAAAACAATCTCTGTTCCTTAGCAGGTCTTAAAATTAGCTAAATACAACCCCGATGAACAACAACACATGACATATTACACGTACATGATTTATTTACAATAATAAGCCAAAATGGAGAAGTCAAAGATCTGAACAGAGTGCCAGGGCCTCAAGACTGCCAGAACGTGGTACCATCAGAGGTTTGGGACCGATCCTAAAACCCTATAATTCGCCGATAAAAACTGCAGTGGCTGCTACATAAGGATCTTGTTTTATATACCCTGCCTAAGTTACAGTCTATTGGGTAAGGGTATAATTGAAGACGTCATGGGGGGACTGTCTCCAGTAATTCGCTTTAGGATCACCAAAAGCCCTGTCCTGTTTCCCCGTACCATCGCAGACGCTCATCTCTCCTGAAACCCTACAGGTAACAAGCACCATGACACCGTTAGCTTTAGCAAGTTCCCAGACGGAGGAGAAGCCGTGATATATATAATATATATAAATATATATATATATAGATTATATATATATTAAATATATAATATATATATATATCCTCATCCGATGATATCTACATAAGGGGAAAAATAAATTCCTTCCTGACTCCAAGAATTGGCAATCGGATTAATCCCTGGATCAACATTTCTTCCCGTGTATACTTAGTTGGTAATCCTGTACACCTTTCCATCTAAAAAGATGTCCAACCTTTTTTTTGACCAAATCATTGTATCTGCCATCACAGTCTCCATGGGTAATGAATTCCACATTTTAACGCCCTTACTGTAAAGAACCCTTTCCTTTGGCTGGTGTGAAATCTCCTTTCCTCCAACCTAAAGGGATGCCCCTGAGTCCTTTGTACTGCCCTTGGGATGAATAGTTAATTTGAAAGCGCCTTGTACTGTCCCCCAAATATATTGGTATTACGTGTCCCCTCTTAGATGCTCTTTTCAATGTAATAAATCTAAATGATAGCCTCTCCTCATAACATAGATTGTCCATCGCCTATAATTGGTGCTTTCTCTGCACTCTCTCTAGTTCCAGAATGTCTTTTCTAAGGAGTGGTGCCCAAAATTGTACTTTCATATTCACGGTGTGGTCTTACAATGCATTGTAAAGGGGCATAATTATGTTACTTCCCTTCCATCCATTGGCCATTTAATGCAAGAACGATCTGTTTTCTTTGCAGCTACTGCTGACTTTGGGCACAATTGCTAAGCCTGCTGTCTACAAGCAATCTAAATCCTTCTCCATCAAGGATTCCCCCAATTTATCCCCATTTAATGTGTAAGTTGCCAGTTTATTCTTGCATCCAAATGCATAACCTTACATTTATCTGTATTAAACCTACTGCCATTTACCTGCCCCGTTTCCAGTCTCTCAAAGTCCTTCTGGAGAGAAATTACACCTGCTCTGATTCTACTACCTTACACAATTTTAGTCATCAGCAAAGATGGAGACTTTGCTCTCGATCCCAACTCAAGGTCATTAATAAACAAGTTAAAAGCAGGGGTCCCAGTACCGATCCTGAGGTACTCCAATCATGACTTAGCCCAACCTGAAACAGTTCCATTTATGAAAACCCTCTATTGTCTGTCCTTCAACCAGTTTTCAATCCAGGTGCAACATTATTACCGAGTCACTTTCTTTATTTTGACACCAACCCTCTTTTGTAGAACAGTATCAAAAGCTTTTGCAAAATCTAAGGAGACACACATCAACTGCATTTCCTGGTCTTAATTCCTACTTACCTCCTCAAAGAAACAAATAAGTAGTTAATTTGGTTTGATCTTCCTTCATAAATCCATGCTGGAATATTACTATTGATTTTGTTTTCATTAGGTATTCTTGAATATTATCCGTATTAACCTTCAAGTAGTTTCCCCACTATTGAAGTCAGGCTTAAAGGTGTAATTCGTAAGGTTGATGGTTGTGATCTAAGCTGAGCGGCCATTATTCAACACACTTCACGCGTTTGTACATCGGAATACAGATGTCATGACGCAAGATTTCTTCCAACCTACCGCCTAAACTAGAGTGCAGCGAGTGCAGCAAATGGCATTTTAGTGTTCTGGTTTTTAAACACCTTAAATTGACACACAGTAGCACAGTACTGTACACATTGCAATTCATTCATTTCATTGCAACCAAAGTAACAGAATCCATGAAATTCAATAAAGCAAACGCGATACGCGGGGTGCCTGGGACGATTGGCCGCGTTCATGCTGCGTGGAGTACAGCAGAGCACACAAATCGGCGCCGTGATATGTTTAAATAACGGACCCTGCAGCTGTAACCCCTTTTAAATGTAGGCACCACATCTGCTTTACGCCAATCTTGTGGTACTGAGCCTGTGGAAATGGAGTCCTTGAATATAAATTTAATGGTTCGGCTATTACTGAGCTTAACTCTTGAGAACTCTTGGATGTATAACCATCGGGGCCAGGTGCCTTATTTACTTTAATTTTTTCAAGTCGCTTTTGAACTTTTTCCTCAGTTAACCCATTGTTCATTAATATTGAGGTTGTGGCTTCCCTCTGCGGCCACTACTATTGAAATTGATTCTTCCCTGGTAAACTACAGAGCAAAAAATGTGTTAATACTCAGGCTTTTTCCTTATCTCCAATAATCTGTTTACCCATCTCACACTGAAAGGGTCCTATATTTTCTTTCTCATTTTTTTTCATTATCAATTTTGCTAATTTGATGCCCTTCTGAATATTTTGTTATATTGCTTATAATTCTGATACGATGTCTCTGTCCCTCTGACTTAAAGAATCTAAACGCGTTCCTCTTCTTGTCCATTTCCTCCATTACCTGTTTATTAGCCACATTGGTTTTGACTTATTTATTTTGTACTTATACCCAAGGGTATACACATAAGTATGCTTTTCTAAACAATGTTTTAAAGACTGCCCATTTACTGTATCTCCTACATTTTTTCCCTGCAAAAACATCATCCCAATGTATTACTGTAGATTAGCCCTCAGTTTTAAAATCTGCTTTTCTAAAGTTTAAGGTCTGTTGAAACCAAGTAATCTGTTTTTGATCTTATTTCAAATGACACCATGTTTGATCACTGTTACCCAAATGTTCCAGGACTTGAATAATTGTTATTACTTTACATGTTTTGATATGACCAAATCCAGTATTGACCCTCTCCTGGTGGTTCCTCAATAATTTGGGTCATATAATTGTCTTTAAGCAGCCCCAAAAAAAACTGTTTCCTTTTGTTGTAATGCTAATCTCATTGCCCCAGTCTATGTCTGGATTAAAATCACCCATTATGCAAATATGACCCAGTTTGATGCCTTCTCCATTCGCAAAAGTATTTTAGCTCCTCAATCTCACCAATATTTGGTGGTTTATAGCATATCCCTACAAATATTTTCTTTATACTTTTACTACACTGCTAATTCATTCCACAAGGTCTCTACAATTTCATCATTCCCTTCATACTGTAACATATTCCCTTATTAAAGGTTTTAGATCTGGTTTAACATATAAACAACTCCACCTCCTCTTCTACAGCATTTGCTTGATCCTTCCGAAAAAGGGAATAACCCTCTAAATTAAACTGTCCAGTCATGAGTTTCATCCACCATGTTTCAGTAATGCCTATTGATCATTACTGCTCCTTGCAGCTATTAATTCAAGCTCCCCATGTTATCTGTCAGGTTTCTTGCTTTAGCAAGCATGCATTTCAGTTTTTTTTCAGCCTGTACTATTATCTTATCTGCTCCTTCCTTGTGGCCAACTTGTTTAGTCTTTAGAATTTTCTAGTATTATCTGTATGTACATATTGGTGTCTCATGCTTGTCAAACTCTCACTTTCCCCCATTTTTACCTCCAAAACCATGTAAATAAACAAGTTGGGAACAAGGGTCTCAAATAGACCCTCTCCCCAATGAGGCCAGCTGGTCTAAAGTTCAAATGTGTGACTGAAAAATGGACCTGGTATAAATCATACACAGAGATTGCTATAATATAAGGTCAAAAGCACACAATCCATATGTGACCCAAATAATGAAAGACACCTTTAACCCTGCAGTTCCACTCAGCAGTGACAAAGACCAAGACTGGTCACAGATATATCAGGGAAGGTAATAGCAGGAAGGGCGTCACAGGTCAGGGAAGTGTGGTGCACCAAATATAAATTAATACCACTGCTGTGTTACTGCATTAATCAAGGCAGGATAAATGCAAAGTCAAATCAGTGTAGGAGAAATATAAAACCTGATCCAAAGACACACACAACCGCTCAGCAGTACATCAGGATAAGGCATCAGGGAGTGCAGGACACATTTTAGTTATGGTGGGTGGAAAAAGGTGACAAAAAACTCCACCGTTAGCATATATCCAATAAAGACTATCGCTTGCGAGCATTTCACATGTCTTAGACAGGTCTGCAACCCTGCCTTTCACCTATCACCTAGCATACAGTGTTCCACTGCAGCAAGGGACTCTGGGAAATGACATGTAAATGGCCACAAAAATGTGTCACCCTTTTTTCCATTTTTACATGGAACCGTTATAAGCAAATGCTCTGCTGTTCACACAGATTTTAAGCACAGCAGGGATTATGATATATATATATATATTAAGACACACAGATGAAAAGAATAGACAATCCCCTTAGTAGCACTCTAAATTACACCTAAACTCTATAAGATAAAGATGGTTAAAAAAAAACAGATGCTCCGCCAATTCAGAAAAAATGAACAAGATTTTATTAATTAAACAACAAGACACACTAACTTAAAAACATAAAAATACTAAAGACAGCCTATGAAAATATATATGTATCAAAAAATATAAAGAGAGGACTACTAATCAAACACTTTCAGTATTACAAAGAGAAAAAAACTAAAATGTGTCTAAATAAAGTTTAATAATGACAACAAAGTAGTTTAGTTTAACATAATAGGCAATACAAATATATTCCCACTGACATATGCATGAAAGAATAATAAATCATGCGTTGAAAAAGTATATAGTCAATGACCCAGTATATAGCCAGGAAAAATTAGTATGTATACAAAAACAGAGGGGGAAAAAAAAATAAAGCAAACAGGGAAAATAATATAACATAAATAATAGTTCACCTGAACAGCATTTCCCCAAAATGAAATCAATGAGAACTGATGCAGCAAATAAAGAAAAATATGACTAATAAGCATATTAGCAAACAGAGTCATACATATTGAAAACACCACAAAGTGCTCTGCACTGAAGGACAGGTAATGCCCAAACAGTAAGAGGAGGGTAATACTCAGCTGCAGCTAGATTGTGTAGAGTTGTGTGTCCTATTGGTTGTACAGGATGTGTTTCCAAAGTCGCTTATAACAGGAACAAAAAAATAAAGTCCAAAATGCTGCATCAGATCCATCATAAGTCCCTCAGAATAGAAGATTACATAAAGGCTGTAGTAAAGTAAACACTCAACATGTTCACCCTGTGGGCTTCTTCCTGGAGTGGAAGCCCACTCGGGTGAAACATGTTGAGTGTTTACTTTACTACAAGCCTTTATGTAATCTTCTATTCTGAGGGACTTATGATGGATCTGATGCAGCATTTTGGACTTTATTTTTTGTTCCTGTTATAAGCAGACTTTGGAAACACATCCTGTACAATCAATATGGACACAAAATCTAACACATCTAGCTGCAGCTGAGTATACCCTCCTCTTACTGTTTGGGCATACCGTCCTTGCAGTGCAGTGCACTTTGTGGTGTGTTTCAATATGTATGACTCTGTTTGCTATATGTCTTTATTAGTCATATTTTCTTTATTTGTGCGATCAGTTCTCATTGTTTCATTTGGGGAATGCTGTCAGGGTATAACTATTATTATTGTTATATTATTTTTCCCTGGTTGTTTATTTTTTCCCCTCTGTTTTTGGTATACATACTAATTTTTCTCGGCTATATACTGGGTCATTGACTATATACTTTTCCAACGCAATGATTTATTATCTTTCATGCATATGTCAGTGGGAATATATTTTGTATTGCCTATTATGTTAGAGAAACTACTTTGTTGTCATATTTAAACTTATTTAGACACATTTTAGTTTTTTTTTTCTCTTTTGAATACTGAAAGTGTTTGATTAGTAGTGCTCTCTTTATATTGATTACATATATATTTTCATAGGCTGTCTTAGTATTTTTATGTTTTTAAGTTAGTGTGTCTTGTTGTTTAATTAATAAAAATCTTGTTCATTTTTTCTGAATTGGCGGAGCATCTGTTTCTTTTAAACATCTTTACTTATAGATTGTTTAGGGGTAATTTAGAGTGCTACTAAGGGGTTGTCTATGTTCTTTTATCTGTGTGTCTTATATAGTTTTCACTATCCCCTAGCACATCAGGTCCTATTTAATTTATATACTGACTTAATTGGGGTATATATTTATTTTACCCTTATAGTTAGTTTATTAAAGGGCTTGAGTTAACCTTATATTATGGTTGAGCAACTTCTCTTTTGTGTGTTCTATATATATATATATATATATATATATATAGCTCATAGTCTCTCTAAAACACTTCTCTATCTGTCACAATACAGATCCTGCATCTCTAACTATTAGGGATCGAACATATATCAGTGTCTCTCATTGGGGGGTGATAGATTCAGGAGGTTATATTTGCGAGAGGCCTTTGGATCTACACTGGACACTTTGTCACCTAAGGGTTCAATGAACATAAGATACTAGTACATGGTATAATGTTCCGTGGTCCCTTGCTTCGTCTGATGACTACATCACTTTAGGTGTTCTTATAACCTCGATTTAATGACACTATACTACTTGATATTTATGAGTATCACTGGGAAATGTAAAATCTATTCTGATGTATTAGGTGTATTGATTGTAGGGTATTTAAGCATATTTCATTAATTATATATATATGTTTTCATCATATATACACATTTTTTCACTATATATATCATATATTTAATTTCAGTTTATTTTATTTTATATATATATTTTTTTATTTCACTTTTATTTTTCATCTGTTTTTTTTTTTTTTCTTGTGTGGTTGATCAACATGTGGTATTGGTACTATCCTATATATACATACACATGTATGTATATATCTTTTTGATGTTTGGATTTATATGATTTGTGCGAATATTTCAAGTTGTTATTTTATTATACAATATATTTATCAATATGTACTAGTCAGCATTTGAACCTTATATTTGTGCCTAGTAGCATTATAAGTTATGTGTTATTTCTCACTGTTATATATATATATATATATATATATAAATATATATATAATATTCTACTAGGCACAAATAATAAGGTAGTTCAAATGCTGGTACATAGTACATAGTGATAAATATATTGTATAATAAAATAACAACTTGAAATATTCGCACAAATCATATATAAATCCAAACATTCATAAAAGATATATACATACATGTGTATGTATATATAGGATAGTACCAATACCACATGTTGATTCAACACACAAAAGAAATAAAAAAAAAAACAGATGAAAAAATAAAAGTGAAATAAAAAATATATATATAAAATAAAATAAACTGAAATTAAAATATATGATATATATATAGTGAAAAAATGTGTATATATGATGAAAACAATATATATATAATTAATGAAATATGCTTAAAATAAAACCTACAATCAATACACCTAAATACATCAGAATAGATTTTACATTTCCCAGTGATACTCATAAATATCAAGTAGTATAGTGTCATTAAATCGAGGGTTATAAGAACACCTAAAGTGATGTAGTCATCAGACGAGCAAAGGGACCACGGAACATTATACCAGTGTACTAGTATCTATATGTTCATTGAACCCTTTAGGTGACAAAGTGTCCAGTGTATAGATCCAGAAGGCCTCTCGCAAATATAACCTCCTGAATCTATCACCCCCCAATGAGAGACACTGATATATGTTCGATACCCCTAATAGTTAGAGATGCAGGATCTGTATTGTGACAGATAGAGAAGTGTTTAGAGAGACTATGAGCTATATATATATATATATATATATATATATAGAACACACAAAAGGAGAAGTTGCTCAACACATAATATATAAGGTTAACTCAAGCCCTTTAATAAAACTAACTATAAGGGTAAAATAAAATATATACCCCAATTAAAGTCAGTATATAAATTAAATAGGACCTGATGGTGCTAGGGGATAGTGAAAACTATATAAGACACACAGATGAAAAGAACATAGACAATCCCCTTAGTAGCACTCTAAATTACACCTAAACTAATCTATAAGATAAAGATGGTTAAAAAGAAACAGATGCTCCGCCAATTCAGAAAAAATGAACAAGATTTTATTAA
>WSYH01012707.1:0-18301 GCA_036426205.1 Ascaphus truei | reverse complement strand
AAGGTTTAAGGAGGGTGAGGGCTTTAGATACAACGGGGGTAGAGAGAAGACATCCTTGAGCAGAATGCAAGAGTCGGGATGGTGCATAGCAAGAAATTAGGGCTGAGAGGTAAGGAGGGGCAGGATTGTAAAGCTTTAAAAATGAGGAGGAGAATTGAGTGTGAGATGCGGGATTTGATAGGAAGCCAGGAGAGGGATTTCAGCAGGGGGGGTACCAAGACAGATTTAGGAAAGAGTAGAGTGATTCTGGCAGCAGTGTTTAGGATAGATTGTAGGGGAGACAGGTGAGAGGCAGGAAGGCCGGACAGCAGGAGGTTACAGTAATCAAGACGGGAGAGAATGAGGGTCTGTGTCAGAGTTTTAGCAGACGAACAGCAGAGGAAAGGGCGTATCTTTGTGATATTGCGGAGGAAAAAACAACAATTTTGAATGTGAGAAGAGAATGTGAGAGAGGTGTCGAGTGTGACCCCTAGGCAGCGTGCTTGGGCTACTGGGTGAATGATCGTAGTTCCAACAGTAATGTGGAAGGAGGTAGTAGGGCCAGGTTTGGGAGGAAGTATAAGGAGCTCTGTTTTTGCCATGTTGAGTTTAAGGCGGTGGAGGGCCATCCAGGATGATATAGCAGAGAGACATTCAGAAACTTTGGTCTGTACAGCTGGTGTAAGGTCAGGGGTATAAAATAAATTTTTTGTGTCGTCAGCATAGAGGTGATATTTGAACCCAAGAGATGTGATTAGGTCACATAGAGAGTGTGTAAAGAGAAAAGAGAAGGGGTCCCAGGACAGAGCCCTGGGGTACACCCACAGAGAGATTGATGGAGGAGGAGGTGTTTGCAAAAGAGACACTGAAAGTACGATGGGAGAGGTAGGATGAGATCCAGGATAGAGCTTTGTTACAAATGCCAAGAGTATGGAGAATATGAAGAAGAGGGTGGTCCACGGTGTCAAATGCTGCAGAGAGGTCGAGTAATATGAGCAGAGTGTAATGACCCCTGTCTTTGGCAGCATTGAGGTCATTAGTTATTTTAGTAAGGGTTATTTCAGTGGAGTGAGCCGTGCGGAAGCCAGATTGTAGCTGGTCAAGGAGAGAATAGGAGGTAGAAATAGGAGCAAGCGAGAGAATACAAGACATTCAAGGAGTTTAGAGGCAAAAAGCAGGAGGGAGACAGGTCGATAGTTAGAAAGGCAGGTAGGGTCAAGCGTGCTGTTTTTGAGTAATGGTATAACTGTTGCATGTTTTTGAAGGAAGAGGGAAAGGTTCCAGAGTAGAGGGAGCAGTTAAAAATGTGTGTGAGCGTAGGGATTGTAGTAGGCGCAAGAGGTTTTAGGAGATGGGAGGGAATGGGGTCAAGAGGGCAGGTGGTAGAGGGAGAAGAGGTGATCAGCAACTACACATCCTCCTCTGTGACAGCAGAAAAAGAGTCAAGGAATGCAGGAGGAGAGTTAGGAAGAGGTGTGGGATGGGAGGAGGATACAGAGGGGATGGCCTGACGTATGGATTCCACCTTTTCCTTGAAATAGTCGGCAAAGTCCGGAGGTGAGATGGAGGAAGAAGAGGCAGCTGAGGGTGGTCTGAGTAGGGAGTCAAAGGCAGAGAAGAGTCCGTGTGGGTTAGACTTGTGCATGTTGATTAGTGAAGAAAAGTAACTTTGTTTAGCCTGAGAGAGGGCAGAGTTGAAACAGGATAGCATAAATTTGTAGTGAAGGAAGTCTCCAGAGGCGTTCAGAGGAACGAGTGCAGCAACACAGCATGCGCATGTGGGAATTTAGCCAGGGTCTGGAGTTGAAAGGGTGAGAACGGCAGAGAGAAAGCGGGGCATGTAGGTCAAGAGAGGCGGACAGGGCAGAGTTGTTGACCAGGTTGTCAGGGTCTGGAGCAGGGCTGAGGGAGGATCGTAAAGTGGACTCAAAAGCTGGTAGGTTAATAGAGCGCAGGTCTCTGCAGAAACGAGGTGAAGAAGAGAGAGAAAATGAAATGAGGTGAAGGTCAGAGAGAGGAAAGGGGGAAATGGAGAAATCAGAGAGAAAAGTTGTTAGTGAAAACCAGGTCTAGGTAGTGGCCATCCTTGTGGGTGCTGGCTGCAGTCCACTGTTGAAGGCCAAAAGAAGAGGTTAGAGACAGAAAGCGAGAGGCCCAAGGGAGAGAGGGGTCATCAATATGGCAGTTGAAGTCCCCAAGGAGAAGAACAGTGGAGTCGGAGGAGTGAAAGGAGAGCCAGGATTCAAAGTGAGAGAGAAAGACAGAAGGGGGATGAGTAGAGGAAGGTGGGCGATAGATGACCGCCACGTGGACAGGGAGAGGAGAGAAGATCTGGACAGTGTGAGCCTCAAAAGGAGGGAAAAGCAAGAGAGGGGGGAATGGGAAGGGTACGGTAACGGCAGAGAGAGGAGAGCAGGAGCCCCACGCCTCCACCCCTGCCATCAGGGCGCGGAGTGTGTGTATTATTGAGAGAGATACATTGTGTGTGTGTATTAAAGAGATACAATGAATGTGCCGGTATTATAGAGAGATACAATGTACAGTATGTGTGTATTATAGAGATACAATGTATGTGTACTGTATTATAGAGAGATAAATAACAGAAGCAAACAGACCTCTGTATGCTGCACTCTCATCTCATACAATTAATGTGTAGTAATGAATTGGTTAAAAATTCACCTTTATTGGGTATATTTTAACATATAGCCAGAATAATTAGTAAAACAAAATAAGTGAGTGATCATAATATATACAGTGACTAGCACGATTACACGTGATTGTACCAAGGGCAATTATTAAAGTGGGGCGTCTTCTTTTAGTATATAGACGTACAGTAGATCCTGTGTACATGTAGCAATCCAAGTAGATATAAATTTGGATTGTAATCCTAAAGTTAGCTCAGTATCTACTGTAGTTTGTGTGGTCAGCAGATAGCAGCGTATGGTGCTTTAATATACTGCCCTTTGTTAGGGTCAGTGTGAACATGTATATACTGTATACAGTACTAGGCGATCTATGTTGGACTATATCAGAGTATACTTTAGAGCTCTTCAAAAAATCCTGTGTGGATAAAGGATTATATTATTGTCATCAAATAACTAGATATTAACTGAACGTTATTTTGTGATGATCAGTGTAGAAGCTTCTTATATAGTCTGCTTAGTATATACAGCTCAACCCCGTTATAGCGCGATCCGTTACAACGCGGATCCGCTTATAGCGCGATGCAAGCGTGGCTCCCGATTTTCGTATTTATGAATACTTTACAACACTGTTATTGGTGTCTTAAATACTTTATTGTACAATGCATGCAATTGTACATTATTTCTAACGCGATCCGCTTATAGCGCGATGTGATTCTTTGGACCCCAAGCACAGCGTTATAAGGGGGTTGATCTGTATTATATAATATTGTAGACCAGAAGCTAATTAGAAAGTAGATGGATGACAACAAATATTGCTGTATGATATGACCCTTTTTAATTGGGTTAATATAAGAGTTTCTATACATAATACAATATATAGTAGGCTATACTGTAGTGATATAGAGAGCTATTCAATAATCCTGTATGGATAAGTGATTATATCACTAAGTGTCCATTTTAATGAGTATTATACAATGATTCAAGCTCCTATATAGTCTACTTTAGTATATTGCATTAAGCTAAGCAAAGAGCCTCACATTCACTGTTCTAAACCCTGATCAAATCATGGGCAGGGGGTATGAGGACCCTGCGCTGCTATTCTAGTATGCCTGGCTGTTAGGCCATACACATTTCGCGTCATATGACGCTTTCTCAGAGGAAGCAGCATATGAGGCGAAACGTGCGTCGGTCGCCGCCCTGACGTCATCACGTCGGTAGCATGTGATTCTCCGAGGGCACTCGGACACTTCACCGGCTCCTCCGATCGGCTGTGTTACCGACGGAGAACTAGACGCGACGTGTTTTAGCGTTTGTGCGTACTGCCTAAGAGCCTAGCATACTGGAACAGCAGCGCTGCCCCGTTTGCAAAAGGAACTAATGTCCCTTTCAGGTACACCCAATTCCGATGTAAGCAGAGCTAAGAGTGAGGCATTATGGGTAGGAGAGGGGACAGACACGTTTCCCGTCCCGTGTGAGAGAGGTGCCGATATTAAGATTTTTGGCGTTGTGTTTGAATCAGAGGATGCATTAAAGTTTTAACATTGAATTGGTTAAAGCAATATAAATGATTTATTTCCTTTTTATTTGTTTTATGCAAGTTTATTTTATTTTTCCTGTTCCAGAGGGATTCATCCCCAGGCAGACTAACGCGGGGCCTTTCCATTTTCATGGGGAAACAAAATGAACAAAGAGGGAATATTATTGTCTGATTTTGCTGCACTTATTGTATAATTATAATTCCCTGCGCTGTATTCTTTGTGAAGCGTTGAGTACACTTTTGGCGCTATATAAATAAAGACATACAATATTACTTACTGTACCATCCGAGAAGAGAAGGTGGTTTGTCAACGATCTGTCCAGAAGTCATTTTTTTTTTAATCTTCTGTTTTTGACCCTAAAAAGATGTCATTCTGTAAAAGCTCAGAACCACATCTTTATGGCAATCACATCAACCTCTCCGGAGTTTGCCCACGTGGAGAATGGATTAAAAGTGTTGCCATGAGGTATACAAACAATGTCTCTAGGACGAGGCTGTATACTTAAAACCTCCTTTGGTACCCAATTCCAACTGGATAACTGTGTACATTTAGAGGTGAGGAAGGCCATTGATGTAATGAATAATTACAGAGCACCAGTAAATCAGAGATGTTATCTCTGTGTTTCCATGGCAGAATGTATGTTCGAGCTACCCTTCGTGTAAGGAATATAATAGGCAGATGTTGTCCGGGAGAAGATTGTGAGGACCTGTTACCGTAGAGACGGTTGCTGACCTGTCCTTTTCGGCAAGGAAGGATGGAAACTTAATAGCCAGGTTTGTAAAGATGCCACATCTCGATAAACGGACGTATCAACAACTGGTCCATGGAGATTTTGAGTTCATGTTAAATAGATTCCATAAGAGTACTTTTTATTTGTGATGAATGCAGTGTGTTTATGCTAGCGATGGAAGGAGAGATGATGTTTAACACGGAGAAGGCAGCTGGTAACATCGTACTCTGTGATGTATAACATTCTGGGAAGTTGAAAAAGAGATAATTCATAAAGATAAGGACAAGATATACTGGAAGCAAATTGATTTACATTTTCTAGACTGAACGATATTGATTTGATGCTGTTTATTTGTTTGGATATATTGCAAATAATGGTATTGATTTTTATGTTGCACAAATTCAAATATAAGATTCATACGTTAGATTAGATGGAGAGATGGGCGAATTTTTGGGGCGGATCTGGATCGGCCGGTGTGACGGTGAGGGGGTACCCAGGCCAGTAATAAAGGTATTTGGCCCGGCTGGGTGCCCCTGAGCCATATGGGGGAATTGTGATTGTCAGCTCTTCAACCCAATCATGGCATGTAACTGCATTTGTAATAAAGGTGTATGTGTATTTTTACTGTTCCAGGAGTGCCAACCAGCAGAGATGTGCAGGGCGTGAGTCAGGGTTGATTTTACAGTAATATGTTGTCAGGGTGTGTTTGGGTAGAAGGGGGCCAGTGTTGCGGGTTACCCCGAAACATGTTCTCAGGAATCTTCCCAGATTCCTGAGGACATGAGGAACACAAACCACCGGATAAAAATCCTCCCTAGAAAGCAGTTTGCCGCTCACCACCAAATCCCCCTGCTTCAGCACAGACCAGGACAGTAAGAACGGGCAGGGAAATGAATTGCATTACAGGTCCTGGTATATGCCCAGAACCTAGTGTGGGGTTCAGTACATCTCTCACCAAGTATAAGGTGAAGAGAGTTCTAGGGGTTTTAAGTTAAAGTGTAGATTGTCAGTTCTGCGACCCAGTGATGGCTGTAGTACTGTAATTGTATTAAAAACAGTCTATGTGTCTCCCACCAGGGATAAAGGTGGTGAGAATCATATCCGGTTTTAAATGTATGGGTTACTGGAACAGTGTTTCCCTGTAAACCGTGCAAAGTAAAAAAAGGTTTAAAAAAAGCAGCAGCTCGCAGCACAGCGCACGGCGTTTAGCTAACTTCGGCGAGGAAGGTACGGGAGCGCTGAGTTTTGCTGTGAGCGCCGCGAGGGAGGAAGGGGGTCCGCCATCTTACGCGCCACGTGGCAGCTGCCTGTTCCCCCGCCGGGGGGGGGGGGAGAGGTGATTTGGAGCGGGGAGAGGTGATTTGGAGCGGGGAGAGGTGATTTGGAGCGGGGAGGGTGATTTGGAGCGGGGTATTGGGGGTGATTTGGAGCAAGGGGAGGGGGAGAGTGTTGATCCGCTGGGGAGGGGGAGAGGTGAGTTTGAGTGCCGCTGGGGAGGGGGGAGAGGTGATGCCGTTGGGGAGGGGGAGAGGGTGATTTTGGAGCGGGGAGGGGGAGAGTATGCCGCGGGAGGGGGGAGGTGATTTGGAGCGGGGAGGGGAGAGTGATTTGGGCGGAGAGAGTGATTGGTAGCGGGGAGAGGTGATTTGGAGAGCAGGGAGGGAGAGGTGATTTGGAGCGGGAGAGGTGATTGGAGCGGGGAGAGGGATATTGGAGTGGGAGGGTGAGTGAAGGGGCAGAGGTGATGCGTTGTAGTGAGTGGGGAGAGGTGATGTTTGAGGTGGTGGAGGAGGGGGAGAGGTGATTGATGGAGCGGGGGATAGGTGTTTGAGCGTCATGGGGGGAGATAGGGTGATGCGCTGGGGGAGGGGACGAGGAGGTGAGTTTGAGCGCCGCTGGGGAGGGGGGGAGAGTGTGATTTGGGGAGGGGGAGAGGTGATTTGGTAGGTGATTTGGTGGTGATTTGGTGTGTGACTGTGTGTGTGTGTGTGTGGTGTGTGTGTGTGTGTTGTGTGTGTGTTGTGTGTGTGTTCATGTGTGTGTGTGTGTGTGTGTGTGTGTGGCACGCGAGCCGAGGGGGAAGAGAGTGGCAGTTGGGTGACGTCACACACAGCAATCTGATTGGCCAGAGGCTGAGGACCAATCAGATTCACCGCAGATAGCACTAACCTCACTAACCATTCGATTTTATATATTAAGATATATATATATATATCTCCTCAATGGTTATGTTTTTGTTAAATTAATGTTCAGAGGAAGTCATTCAGTGTGGATGAAGGTCCATTTGCATGGGAGCCAGAGTGGCTACTCCGTCGCTAACCTTCAAAGGACCAGTTTCAAAGGCCGTCCAGGATATGAAGGTGTTAACCAAGTGTTAGCAAGGGTATGGAAGCGTTAGACCCTGTGTTAGCAAGAAGGGGTGAAGGAAGAGACTTCAATTGGCCATCCTGCCAAATGGCTGCGCTGTCCAGACTTTCCGGCGCTGAGCCGGCAGGGGGTCTAGCATGACAAATGGGGAAAGATGGCGTTTGTCGCACATGCCCAGTTGCTATGCTGAAGCTCCCAGTGCCAGGATACACAGGACTGGCAAACTCCAGAATAGGTGGGATAATTTATTCCCACGCCGAGATTGGCTGGCCAGGTTAGGTATAGGGAGTTTTAACCCTATAAAAATCTGTGCAGCCCATCAGGGTTGAAAGTCACCATGCGGTAACAGATTCACCTAAGATTTATCATGCAGTTCCATCCTGTAACAAGACTAAACATCGTAACTAGTAAGTGTATTTTTTGTTGTTGTTGTAATTGTAAATCAAGCTGTGTGTTCATTCTGTAAATTACAATTTATTTTATCTCTTGCTTTGCTCAATGAAAGGATCCGGGTAATTAAGGTGTTAAAAGCATTGGACTTCCCGTGACGGCCGGTTCCTTTGGTCTGCGAATTTCAGTGGATCAATCTCAAAAAGGGCGTTTTCGCGTTTTTGTGTATTTTTTATATTATTATTGCCTATACACTCCGGATTGCGCAACCCGTTGATTTGGTTTTTATGAACCAACGGATTGCTGAATGCGTGGACTGGATTCTATAAATCCATCAACGGATTATATCCAGTGGCGTTTTTTGGGGGAGAAAATGCGAGAAAATCCAGAAAATGGATTTGGACCGATTTGGCCATCTCTAAATTAGATGCATTTCTTTAACCCCCGGCTGTGCTGAAAAGCTGTGTAATGCGGCAGGCGTACGTTTATTGATGATCATTTGCAAACGGAAAGAGAATTGAGGAGAATTCAGAGAGAAAAGACAAGAGAGAAAGAGATTGCTGAGCAGGAAGGAACGGAGAGCAGGCGGATGGCGAGAGAGAGCGCAGGCGGGCAGCAAGAGAGAGCAGGCGGGCGGCAAGAGAGAGCAGGCGTGCGGCAAAAGAGAGAGAGCAGGCAAGCGGCAAGAGAGCAGGCGTGCGGCAAGAGAGAGAGCAGGCGGGCGGCAAAAGAGAGAGAGAGAGCGAGCAGGCAGGCAGCAAGAGAGAGAACAGGCGGGTGGCAAGAGAGCAGGCGGGTGGCGAGAGAGAGAGTAGTCGGGTGGCGAGAGAGAGAGCAGGCGGGCAGCAAGAGAGAGAGAACAGGCGGGTGGCAAGAGAGCAGGCGGGTGGCGAGAGAGAGAGCAGGCGGGCAGCAAGAGAGAGAGAACAGGCGGCGGCAAGAGGGAGAGAGAGAGAGCAGGTGGCAAGATAGGCCGTGCCTATAGTGCCGTCGATGGCGACACGGCGGGTGACGTCACCCGTCGCCACCGGCAAAAATTATGTTTCGCCGGCGGGGTCACGGAATTCCAGCAATTTGATTTGTTCAAGGACCATCACGTGACAGCCCTTGAACAAATCAAATGTTGCCGGCTTCCAGTTTCCGCGACGTCGCTTTGTCGCCGTCGCGCGCACTATAAGCGCACACGGTGGCGGCAATGTATTTGTTTTCGGGCGATGTCGCTGGCACTGTAAGCGCGGCCATGGAGAGCAGGCAGGCGGCAAGAGATTGCAGGCAGACAAACGAGCCTTTTAGCAAGTGCCCAAACCCAATGCAGAGGCTGAATGTGCCAAGGGAAGAGAGGCTGAGAGTCCTCAGCACATGGATACTGAGGCTGATAGCCTCCTACATGAGGGGATTGCAGCAGGTGTCAGTCAGGAGGCAAACACAGGTACATTGCAGACAGCAGCGGAGGCAGAAACAATGGAAAGAGACCCTGAGAAACTTTCTTCTCAATCGGAGCCCATTGCTATAAACTCTGAAGAGGCAATGGAGCTAAACTGTGAGCCAGAAAGGGTTAACGCCCTGACAGATACACAGAGCACACAGGTACCTGAAACCAGCACTGCTAACCTGGAACAACTCTCAGCTGCAGGGAGACAAGCGGAGGCTGCAGGGAGACACGCGGAGGCTGCAGGGAGACACGCAGAGGCTGCAGGGAGACACGCAAAGAGGCTGCAGGGAGACACGCAAAGAGGCTGCAGGGAGACACGCACAGAGGCTGCAGGGAGACACGCAAAGAGGCTGCATGGAGACACGCACAGAGGCTGCAGGGAGACACGCACAGAGGCTGCAGGGAGACACGCAGAGGCTGCGGGGGAATCAGATTGCCAGAGAGGGGAAACCTCACTGAGAGAGGAAAATCAGCTGTACCTGGTGCCTGCAATCAGCACTGATAGTCTGGATCAAGTTCCAGCTGCTGGGGGCTCAGACTGACAGGAAAATACAGAACCAGTAAAACCCACGGATTCACAGGAAAATGCATGGAAATCACTGAAAGGTTTGAGATTCTTTCCCACAATTCCCACAAGAAACCCTTTAAGAAGAAGGAATATGGTGAGACTAACATTTCTACGACCACTTTTTTTCATCAGGGTGTAACAAGATCAGATCCAGTCTATGCAAAGATTTGGGGCACCACCGAAATGAATGCAAGAACAACATTCTGTGTAACTTGTAACACTCAAAAAGTGGGCATTCATACAATGTCCCCATGCCCAACACAATCAAGCACAGGAGTATGTTCTGCAGCATTCTGCAACAGAGGTGGATAGAGACCTGCACTCCGAGGCACAGAGACCAGCTGCAGAGAGGAGGGACTCCATGGGCTTGCGTCCGATTTCAGGAGGTTTTAAAGGACATTCACAATCCGATCACAGTAGAAAGAGAGGACACAAGAAGTAATCCCCTCCCTTCTTAGACCCCACAGAACAAAGACTACCAATAGGGACCAGTGCACCAGGAGAGGCGTGAGATGGAACTGCCTTTTGAAAGTGCAATGGAACAACGCCAGAAGGCTCTCCCTGCTCCAGAACATCTAGAAGCAGCGGCTGATGGTGAGGAAGCAGGAGGATCCACATGGGAGCTTCAGAAGTCATATAGCATGGAGCGCTTTCAAGGCCCTTGATTTTGACATTTTATTCCTGGAGGAGACCAGACTATCGTCCCTTAGGGAAATTTCGTCAGTTTCCGCGGAATATACAAGCGGTGCATCTTTTTGGTCCTACGGCCCTGACCTGTGTGATGGGTTGGGGTTTCTGTTTAAGGGATATGACTTCCAGTGTGAAAAGGTGATTGACCTGAGCCCAGGCCGATGTCCTATTCTAGGTGTGTCATTCCAGAATGTCAAGCACAGATTAATTAATGTGTATGGTTATCTAACAAAAAAGCAAAAACGGTATTTGTTTGCTTTAGTAAAACCTTTTTTTTGTTTACATCCAAATGTCTCGTTCTAGGGGGTGATTTTTAATTGTGTGACCTCGAATCTAGACCGTGGCAGCAGTAGAGATGTATTGGAATATGATATAGTGGTCCTAAATGATATGTGTAAACAGGCTGATTAAAGTGATGTTTATAGATTTCACAACCTAAATACTCCAGGATACACATATGTATGTGGGGAGAGAAAATCAGAATAGACAGGTTATATGTTAGGAGCAATGTAAATACTGCCAGCTGCAGATTATCACCAGTAGAATATTCTGATCATGCTATTCTACAAATAACTCTACACTTAGACTCCTCTGTGATTCTAGGTCGCAGGGTTTGGAAGCTGAACTCTTCCATGTTACAGGAGGAGACTGTAAGAGAAGGTTTCCTTCAGTTCTTCAAGGACTGTGTGTCCACACAAGTTCTGTATCCCAATATAGTGCATTGATGGGGAGATCACTAAAAAATATATTTTTAAAGAAAACCTCAGGTCTAACAAACCAGGCGAGGTATAAGAAGTATTTGGTCCTCCGTTCTAAATTGCTGCAATTACATACAGGAATGCAGAATGGCCAAAAAGTGAATTCTAAGCATTATAGTGTGTTAAAGAATAGGAGATTATTTCAACATAAAAGATGATCTTCTTTAACAAACGAGAAGGATTTCAGTGGCTGTGAGATGTATTCACCAGATCTCGATGAAAATGGTTCAACCAGAACTAAAAGGGTCATATGTGGCCTAAAAGATGCACAGGGTGTGTGTGTGTTACTTGTAAAGATGAGATGCTAAATGTGTCACTGAATATTATGCAGAGTTTTTTTTGCAAAAAATACATTGATTCTGTAGAAATGGGCAGTTATCTGCATTCTATTAATATCCCATCAGTTTCTGAGGATGATGTGATAGGCTTAGGTGGAGTCCCCGCTGGCGCTGAGTGCGCTCATGCTTAGAGCATGAGCGCCGGGTGTCCTGCAACTTGCGCGAGCGCGCTGGGGTGGGGGGGGCGCATTGCGTGCTATCGAGCGAGCGCGAAAGTATAAAAATGTTATTTACTAAAGCGCCGAGCGTGTGTGCCCGCGCATTTGCGCGCGTGGGAACATGCATATATATATATGCATGTAACCGCGACGAGCTCAGCGCTAGCGGAGACGCAGCCTTAGACTCCCCAATCACAGCAAGAGAAGTGACTAATGCAATTAAGACCCTCTCAGGTAATAGAACCCCCGGGGGGGCAGATGGAATCACTGCTGAATTTTATAGTTTTCAGCGAGGTTTTAGCGGAAGTATTGGCTAAAGTGTATAATTTCTCTCTGGGAGGGATAGGTCTCTCACTCTCAGCGTGAATCCCTGTTGACCTTATTATATAAGAAAGGGGCTCTGAAGGACTTAAAAAGTTGGCGGCCAATAGCCCTACTAAACAATGATTATAAGATCTTGGGGAGGGTCCTTATAAATCGGATGAGTAACGTCGCTGAGAAGGTGATAGCGAGTTCCCAATCCTGTGCCATTAAAGGAGGTCTATCATTGGGTTACCTGTAAATTTTGACCAGTCCAACGCCTTCCATAGGGTGGATCATGCCTATCTTTTTAAAACTCTGGAAAGATATGGTTTCCCAGATACTTTTGCGGAGAAACTGGCTCTGCTGTATGAAGGAGCTTCTGGGAGACCGGTCATTAATGGCTGGGTAGGGGAATCTTTTCCCATAAAGTCGGGTGCTAGACAGGGCTGCCCACTAAGCCCCCTATTATAAGTCTTCTCCATAGACCCTTTTTAAGACACCTGGAGCAGAACAGTCGCATCCAAGCTGTACCCTATGAGGGTTCCCAACACGAAGGGCGTGTTAGTGCCAGGCGTATGCAGACGATGTTTGTATATATGTTGACTCAAAAAGCTCATTTGAAGGTATAAGCCAGGAAATAAATATTCAAATGTTTCCAACTCCCTGGTGAATCAGGATAAGTCTATAGCTTGTTGGTTGGGACAAGAGGGAAATAATTTTAGTCTCCCTGAGGATATTCAGATAGATAATGCCTCTTTTATAGTTTTAGGGATTTATTTTGGAAAAGAGAATTCCGGCGTTCACAACTGGGAGGAGAAACTGAACATCTGTAGGGTAAAGGTAGAACGGTGGAAGAAGTGGAAATTCTCTTTTAGAGAAAAAGTTAAAATGATTATGGTTTGGTTTTTTTAATACCAATTTTTGGCTATTTAAGTTTTGTATTTCCTCCTCCTGTGGAAACTACTATTAAATTATGAAGCCTTTTCCCCCAATTGCTCGGTGGAAATCGTTTAAACCGAGATATTACTTCTTTGCCGAGAGAACGGCGGTTTGGGAATGGTGAACCCTGGATTATTTTTTTCTCTCTAATTTTTGTATGTTTGCAGAATTTTCTCAACAGAGATGACCAGTTTTGGCATATATATATATAATAATGGTTTTTGAAGCAAAAAGTGGCACTGTGTGCTCATTTGCATGTCATTTCCCAGAATCCCTTGCTGCAGTGGAAGTGCTGTGTGCTGGGTGATAATGGTGAAAGGCGGGGTTGCAGACCTGTCTAAGACATGCAGATGAGCATACAGTTGTATTTACATTTGTGTATATATATATATATGGAAAAAATGTTAAAATAATTATTGGAAGAGGTGTATACATGCCAGAATATGAGGATTATGCACCAATTTTTAAATAAATGTAAAATTACTGCTTCGGAAATTGCTTCTGTTCCCAGGATAAAATTGTACTGGGCAGTATTGGGCAGAATATATGTCTCACAATTAGATCTAAATCACTGTGATATAGAGGTGGGGGGCGCAAAGTGGGGGGGTGCACCCCTGATGCAGAGGACCAGAAAGAGGCCTTACAGAATCTATTAGATCCCAGAATCCCTCTTGGGATTCAGGATACCGTCTGGTTGTCTTTCCACGGGCGTTTATATGTAAGTGTAACACCGCTTCCCTCCTCCTAAGTGCTGTTCTATAGAGTGTGCGGCCGTGCGCGCGCAGGTGTCCGTGCGAACGCGCGTGCACGTGCCGCACGCTTTTTGTGTGTATGCTGAGCTGTGAGCTGTGTGAAGGTACTGTGTGTGTGTGTGTGTATGTGTAATTAATTATTTATTAAATAAAAAAAACACTCTCGGAAAAATAAAATATTAATTACGGACTGACCAATGTTTTCTCCACTGTGCTCACCCCCCAACACTCTCCCCCTGGTAACTCCCTCTGCGGCTCCAGCCTGGTCAGTGTGGGAGGAGGGGGGGTGACCGGATGGTGAGTAATGTGCAGAGGTGAGGAGGGTGTAGGGGTGAGGGGGGGAGGGGGGGTGTGTGACCGAACGGTGTATGGTGATCTGGCGGGTGACTGCACCGGGCGGTGTTGGTGAGGGGGGCGGGAGCGAGGGGGTTGACGCGGTACCGGACGCTGTGCGGGGGGGGGTGGTGTTGGGGGGGGGGTGCACGCGGCAGCGCATGGTACTTGAGGTGGTGTCTAGTCCGCAGGGGATGTGAGAGCAGGCGGTGAGGCAGTGATTGTTCTGTGAGTGTGCCAGTGGGGTAGGTGTGGTCAGCGAACCACGCAGGCCAATGAGAGGTGTGCGGGGGCGGGCCACGGACCAATCAGATTGGCCAGAGGCGGAGTTACAGACCGACGGACCAATCAGATTGCCCAGAGGCACAGCAAACAAACAACGTTTTCTGTTTTATAGATGTGTGTGTGTGTGTGTGTGTGTGTGTGTGTATATATATACCTACATAACATATAAACCATGTGTGACTGTGTGATCCTGTCCCTGATACTCTGCAGTCAGGGGATCACCCCACATTATATATAAACCCAAGACATCTTTTCTGCCCCTGTGGCATTTAAAGGGTTAGGATCTTTAATCTCCCATTAGAGGCGTCCCACGTTCCCGCACATCTGCTAAATTAAATTAGACAATTAGAGAGAGCTTTTAATTTATGCCAGGCTGGCTGCTTCAGCGTCCGCTGGGCAACATCAGCGGCATTTTATAGGGTTTATAATTCACTCTGCTACAGAGAAAGGAATGGAGGGGGCACTGCCTGCGCTGTGTGTGAGGGGGAGCCTGGCTCTCCGCTGCCCGTGCTGTGTGTGAGGGGGAGCCTGGCACAGCCCGTGCCGTTTGTGAGGGGGAGCCTGGCACAGCCTGTGCCGTTTGTGAGGGGGAGCCTGGCTCTCCGCTGCCTGCGCTGTGTGAGAGGGGGAGCCTGGCACTGCCTGCCCTGTGTGTGAGGGGGAGCCTGGCACTGCCCATGCCGTTTGTGAGGGGGAGCCTGGCGCTGCCACTACCCGCGCTGTACCTGTGCTGTGTATACATGGCATGGTGTAGTAGTGTGTGTGAGGGGGAGGCTGGCACTGCCGCTGCCCGCGCTGTACCTGTGCTGTGTATACATGTCATGGTGTAGTAGTGTGTGTGTGAGGGGGGAGGCTGGCACTGCCACTACCCGCGCTGTACCTGTGCTGTGTATACATGGCATGGTGTAGTAGTGTGTGTGTGAGAGGGAGGCTGGCACTGCCGCTGCCCGCGCTGTACCTGTGCTGTGTATACATGTCATGGTGTAGTAGTGTGTGAGGGGGTGAGGCTGGCACTGCCACTGCCCGCCCTGTACCTGTGCTGTGTATACATGTCATGGTGTAGTAGTGTGTGTGTGAGGGGGGGGGCTGGCACTGCCGCTGCCCGCGCTGTACCTGTGCTGTGTATACATGGCATAGTGTAGTAGTGTGTGTGAGGAGGAGGCTGGCACTGCCGCTGCCCGCGCTGTACCTGTGCTGTGTATACATGTCATGGTGTAGTAGTGTGTTTGAGGGGAATCTTTTTTTTATTTATTTAAATACAAAATACAATTATTTACAAATACACACAATATTTACAGAATTGCATCCTGAGAATCACAAACATTTCATTTTATCTTAGAGAGATTCCCTTCCAAAGAGATTTAACCGCATCTTTCCAACCACATTTATAGCACAGGTTGCAGACAATGTCCTTGTCACACTCAGAGCTGTGATGACCAAACGAACCACATAAAGTGCATCTGATTTTATCACACGCTGAGCTAAAGTGCCTGGGGGAATCACATTTAAAACACTTTTTTGGCTGTCCCCAATAAAAACATCGCCCGCGGTCCCTTCCAATATATATGGCGTTTGGGAGGTGACATGCCACATTGTGTGTGTACCTGAGTTTAACTTTAAACTTGTAGCCCCCATTCCAGAAACCTTCAGCGTCCATATTTTTCACTGGACCAGACTGAACATCGCTCTTTGCAGCCAAAAACATATATCATTCTACCGCTACAGTCTCAATATCAAAGATAAATTTCACTTCCACGGTCACAGGGCGAGATACCTGGATAACTTTAAAGAATTCCCATTCTGGATTATCCTTCACTTCTCTGTAACGAAACCAGAATTTTTCTAGCCCTTCTGGTGTCTTAAAGCTGACTTCATAGTTCCTGCTATTAGGAGCATGTAACAAAGCATAAACCTCACTGGGTTGGAAGCCAAGAGAAACTTTGATCAAGTCCTTTCCTATGACAAATCTGTCCGGTATAGGAACCATATCCCCACAATAATGCAGTCTGACTACGTTCCTGCGCTTTCTGGCATCATCAAATGACATATAAGATGTACCTGGGTGTCTTGTACTCCATGCTGACTGCTTGGGGGTAGCTGGCTCAGCCGCTCCTGTTGGTTTTGCTGCCGTTCCTGCTTCAGCTAAGGACTTTGCTTTTGCCGCTCCTGTTTCTGCCAAGGGCTTTGATGCTGCTGCAGGCTGTATGGATTTCTCTCCCATTTTAGGAATCTCCATTTCTTGTGCCTCAAAAGCCTCTACTGCTTCAGCGTTTTCCACTGCTTCAGCGTTCTCCACTGCTTCAGCCATTTCTATTTCAGACACTTCTTCCTGTGCTTGGGCTGATTGCTGGTCTGCCTCAGGTGTATTGCTGGCATTATTCAGGCTCTCAGCCTGGGCTGTTTGCTATGTGTCTGCCTTGGGTGTGGCTGCTAATTCCTGCACCTGTCTGCTACCCTCAGCTGCTTGAAGGGTCTCTGTCACAGGTACAGTTGTATACAGGGTCTCTGTCTCCGGTGCAGTTGTATGCGGGTCTCTATGTCAGGTGTAGCTGCAGTTGCCTGTGCATTTGTGTGTATGTCCTTGCTAATTTGTGGGATAACAATTTCTGTGACCCTAGTCTCCTTTTCTCATGCTCTGCCTGCCTTTTACTCCTGGCTTCATTAGACCTTTAGCTGGTTTTAGCCGCAGTTCTCTTACCCGTCTCGTTCTGAGCCGGACTTTCAGTATTCTCCATTTCAGCTTCTTTCTGCTAAACATTTTCATTCATCTCTTTTTCCATATTTTCTGATTCCTTCTTTCCCAAAAGTTTCTGCACTTTATCTTCCAGGGAAACTTTTTTTCCACATTCAGATTAGCTTGAGCCCTGGTTCCAACTCCTCTCCCTCCTCCAGGGTCTGCCGCCATCTTTACTCACAGCTCCTCCCCTTCCTGTGTGAGGGGGAGGCTGGCATTGCCGCTGTACCTGTGCTGTGTATACATGTCTTGGTGTAGTAGTGTGTGAGGGGGAGGTTGGCACTGTTGCTGACTGCGCTTGACCTGTGCTGTGTGTGAGGTGGAGGCTGGCACTGCCGCTGCCCGCGCTGTACCTGTGCTGTGTATACATGTCATGGTGTAGTAGTGTGTGAAGGGGAGGCTGGCACTGCCGCTGCCCGCGCTGTACCTGTGCTGTGTATACATGTCATGGTGTAGTAGTGTGTGAGGGGGGAGGCTGGCACTGCCGCTGCCCGCACTGTACCTGTGCTGTGTATACATGGCATGGTGTAGTAGTGTGTGTGGGGGAGGCTGGCGCTGCCGCTGCCCGCGCTGTACCTGTGCTGTGTATACATGTCATGGTGTAGTAGTGTGTGAGGGGGAGGCTGGCACTGTTGCTGACCGCGCTGTACCTATGCTGTGTGTGAGGGGGAGACCGGCACTGCCGCTGCCCGCACTGTACCTGTGCTGTGTATACATTTCTCTCTCCCCTCTTCCTCTCTCTGCCCACTGTAGGTGGCTGCACATTTGATGAGCATTACAGCAGCTGTGGGTACAGCATAGCACTGGGTACCAACGGCTTTACCTGGGAGCAGGTGAACACCTGGGAGAGGCCCCCTCTGGACACCGCTGTGCCAACAGGTGAATGGGGCTAGAGAGCCATAGTGATGCAGAGCTTTTAACCTCTAGAACTAGATACGACAATGGACAGGAGTAGGAATTTAGAGGTGGACACCACTAGGACTAGATAAGGGGTGATAGCTGGGATACAGCACCTGACACCTATCGGATCCGGAAAGGGCATTGCAATCAGAACAGTTATTAGTGATAATTATATGCATAACAGGTGTTCTAGGGACTGGATGGGAGTAACACTAAGACATAGTTACCGTCACGTTATTGGGAGTTATAGGGTCTGGATGGGAGTAACACTAAGACATACTTACCGTCACATTATTGGGAGTTATAGGGACTGGATGGGAGTAACACTAAGACATACTTACCGTCATGTTATTGGAAGTTATAGGGACTGGATGGGAGTAACACTAAGATATACTTACCGTCACGTTATTGGGAGTTATAGGGACTGGATGGGAGTAACACTAAGACATACTTACCGTCACG
>WSYH01012706.1:0-18301 GCA_036426205.1 Ascaphus truei | reverse complement strand
CCATCTTGGATTTTGTGACGTCATGTAAAGGGAATGAAGCACGCCATCTGATGGCTGCATCAATTCCTCTTAAATACGTCATTAACAAAAAAGGGGACCGGGTTTGTTAACCGTCAATCAGATAGCTGTTGAACTATGTACCGCCCAAATGTGATATCACCGGCCATATTTAAGGCCATGACGCCTCATTTGAGCCCAAGAAGCCAACGAGACAACATTGTGTTATGGATCTACCATCGGGTTTTGGGATGACAGAGAAGAAAGAAGAAAGAAAATTAGAAATATTACAAGAAGAGATAGAAGAAGCGGATTGAAAAGAAAGATTAATTGGGGTTATCTGATCCGACCTTATGGCAGGTGGCATCGGATGCAGTTTTCAGGCCTTCGCGGTACGTGAGCTTCCTGATTCCAAAGAGTCGGAGGGCAACGCTTCTAAAGTAAGTATAATATTGATGTATTTTTAAATGTATTTTTTTGTACAGTTTTTTCGATGTAATTTTTTATTTGGTAATTTTTTCATTGCACATGACTGAATATAGTATTAATCTGTACCACTTATGGTACAGGTCAATACCGTGGCGGACCAACTTTTTTCTACTCGGCTAGTTCCACGAATTTAGATATCCAGGTGAGTGCCGGTTTTGGTCGTTTTCTACCGGGGTGCCATTGCGTTATTTTCACGGCTGTGATTTAAGCATTTTATTCCCGCTGGCTGCACTACTTCAATGCTGTTGTAAAAACGCATGGGGGCGTTGTTTGCGATGTTGTCTTTGAAGCCGAGGAATTATGAATTGTAATGCAGGTATATACGGTATATATACAGTAAAATACTGTATTACAACAACCATATAATCCTAACATACACATACAGTACTGTATATGCAATACAATGATACTATAGGCCAGCACCTGGCGAGAGTGTTTGCAGAAGAGAGGCGATCCGCATGCTTCTCTCTGCGCAAACATCGGCTGCTTCCGAGACAGCCCCTTTATGCAGGGACCGGTATCCTCTGAATTTAAAGGTACCGAAACAACGTGACCGACGGCATGTGAAACAAGCACAGAGGATACCGGCACCCTAAGGGGGCCTTTATCTCGGAAGCAGGGCGTCCCGGACCTAAACCAGCGGTTCAGCTCCAGACCCTCTGCAATCTACAGTAGAATAAAACACATATATAAATAAACACCGTGTTCCTTACCTTTGCGGCCTATGTGCTATTGTAACGAAGCAGCATGGACTCTATTTTTAATAATTGGACAGTGATAAGGGGGTTCCCTGAGCCACAAATCAAAGCTCAGGGGAACACTGCTCCTGCACAATATATTAAAAATACAGAAGAAATGTGCTTCTTAACATAGCTGATAGCCGCTAGGCACAATGAGGGGGTTACCCACCGTTGCCCGCTGTATTGTGGGAGCTGGGGGGTGAAGGGGGTAATTTGGGACTGGTGTGAGTTAGGACTTGCGGGGAGGTGAGGCGTGCATTAAACCCCCCCCACCCTCCAACCCCTTCAGGCAGTAGCAGTTAATACCGCCTACAGTCATGAAGGGTAACCCTCCCGTACCCCACCGCAATCGTGCCCTAAACAACCATCGTGTGTTTTTTTTTTTCTTTTTTTTTTTTTTTTTTTTTCTTTTTTTTTTTTTTTTTTTTTTGGTTTTTTGTGTTTTTTTTTGTTTTTAGGGATAATACCTCTTCCACCCACCCCGGCTACCACAATAACAAAAATTCACACACAGCAGCGCCCAAAAAAAAATTAAATAAATCTAAATAAATAAATAAATACATGATATAAAAATCAATTTAAAATTCAGTTTTATCTAGTGTAGATGTGCGGGGGTCTCCGGGCTGAGCGACATTGGGTTTCAGGTCCGGGTACCCCCTTTCCCCCGGATACAGGACACCTTATGAAGGGCCGGTATCCTCTTGCATTTCAAGGTCCCGATCCGTGACCGCGGCATGTAAACAAAGCAGAGGGATACCGCACCCCTAAGGGGTCCTGTGATCTCGGAGTCAGCAGGGGGTCCCCAGAATTAAAATCCCCAAAGAGGTTCAGCTCGCAGAACCCTGCACATCTCACTATGAATAAAAATGTATTTTACTGTATTTATTTATATTCATGTATTTATTTATTTATTTAGATGTATTTAGTAATTGTGTGCTGCGGTGTGAATTTTGTATTGTGGGTAGTGGGGGTGGGTGAAGGGGTATTTAAGCCCAAGCGGTGGTTGTTAGGGCTTACGGGGGGTAGGGGTGCACTAACCCCTTCACGACCGTAGCGGTATTAACTGCGACGGTCGTGAAGGGGTTAAAGGCACCCGCAACCCCCCCCGCAAGTCCTAAACTCACCCCAAAGGCCAATACCCCTTCACCCACCCCGCTTACCCACAAAAACAAATAATTCAACGACAGCAGCCCCACAATAATAAATAAATCTAAATAAATAAAACTGGATATAAATCAAATATATAATAATATATATATAGATAATAATTATATAACTATATAATATATATATATATAGATATGTATATATATATGAGCAAAACAATCCCTATACATGTATATATATTATAAAATGTATTTAGATATTACAAATACAGTATATACCACACACACACATAGGAACCAATATACAAATAAAATGTAGAAGGTTATCAAAAACATGCTTACTCTAATATCAAATAACACGTCTCCATACAGACACCATTAAATAAATTAATTTCCTTATAATCCTAACTGACTTTTACAATTACAATCACTCAATGCAAACAATACCTCAATCCAATCAATACATCATTACATTGTGTAATATGATCATAAATCTATGCCCATATACATTCTGCAAACATGAATGTGATGAACTTTCATTGCAAAGCTAAATTACCAAATATGTAAATCCAAAAGTAAAACTATTTTAACCAATAAGTAAACAAAAATCAATATATGTATAAAGTAACAATCAGAAAACAAAATTTAAAACCAAGGTAACCCTACCACTACCCAAGGATTAGCATCATCTAATTGTAAAAAAAAACATTAACTGTACCACACATTGAACGCATTGCAATAACAACATACAGTACAGTACATTCATTTTTTAATGGACCAATAGCTGCCAATCACACGAAATGGCTAGAAAAAACTCCTATGGCCAGTTCGAGAGTACGAAGAAACTGCAAAGACGATTAGCACCTTTAGGGACCAAGCCGACCACAACTAAAGGAAGATCTAGAAAGAAGTACAGTCAGAACTTATGAATCAGCGATCGATAAAACCAATGCCCCCCCCAACTTTCAAGTAGCGAAGTAAGTAGTGGATATTAGGGCTCACCATAGAGGGCTCATAAATGAGATATATCATATTGGATCCAAGTTCAAGGACATGTAGAATAATCAATCCATACACATCCCAGGGTGAAAAAACGAGCTGGTGGGCCCACAGCGGGTACCCCAAATTTATAGGTCTCCTATAAGGTACTACCACCATGGGGGGAAATATATCAGTCAGTACAGCAATGGGAGGTAATTAGTATTGAGGGGCATAAGCCCTCTTACCTTACCTTGGTGGTAAGTCGATCCACGTGTTTGGAGAAGTGAACACTATAGGAGAACATTTTATTTTTACCGTCTTTTATCGACGATCTACTGTTTAGTTGGGATGGTGAGGTCATACGTTTATTTATTATTGAGACACGTAACCACTAACAACTCAATCCTAATTCACATTACACTTTCAACTATCATCACATTACACTACCTTGATTTATATATTTAAATTAATAACTCACTTAAGACTCAATACAGATGTTTTACGCAACACGAATTCTCGGAACACCTTCTTGCGCGGCTAACAGGCTGCCACCCCAAAGCCCTGATTAGAAGTATAACAAAAGGGCCCATAATACGACTCCGACGCAATGTTCCACTAATGAGTACTTTGAGTATCCAGGTAAGGACTTAATGACCGTTGATTAAGAGGGGCGGCTGGCTACAGTGCTCAACACCTTTGACTGGTTAGAACCATTAGAGAGGTCTCAGCCATGGACAGGAGAGACCTACTCAAGCGGTCCCCAAGAAAGCCCTGGATTTCTGGATGAGTGTCCACTTTTTATCACCTCTCATCAGGTCCAAGAGTAGTTTTCAAAAAAGCTAGAACTCTAGCCAATACCCTTTCACACAAGCCTCTTTAAAAAGCCACAATTAAATTAACGCAAAACCTACCAAAAGGGACATTAAAATGCAATAAATGTAAAATATGTCCAAAAATGAAACAAGGGTAATACATGACATAATACTGTAAATAGAACCATTCATAATAATAGGATGGTTAGCAAACTGTAATTCACCAGTGTTGTCTATCTTATTAGTGTGGGGGGTGCGGATGCCAATTACGTAGAGTACGACAGATGTCTCAAAAACCAGGATGATGGACAGCCTTCAGCTCATATGTAAAGGACGGATCTCAGTAACCCCTGTCTATCAACACTGTTCTGTGTAACAGAGGGGGTTCCACCAATTTTCTCTTCCAGGGCATTGAAATAGTTTAACCCTCAATTCGAGGGGGCGGGTGACGAACCTACAGTTGGATCGCAGGGAGGCTGTCTGGATCTTTACATTAAGGACCAGGGTGCCTCACGGTATGAACATTGACGGGGATCTCACACATTTTATAGTATTTGTTATAGCGTTTTTCCTCAGTTCAGTAACTTACCATATGGTCTGAGGTGCTTTAGATCATTCGGGGCCAAATATCTCCTATACTTTGTATGTAAACACTGACATTTATATTTTATATTCTAATGATCATGTTTAATAAGTAAAGGTGTTTTTCCTCTATATATGTTTGGAATTTTCGGTGCATCTTAGTTTACCATACACTTCGAGATTACATATATACAGTTTATGCAGAAACAAAATCATGTATTATTAAGGGTTTTTAATAATTTGTTTTTCTTATTTTTTATTTTTTGACAATAAGTTAGATTAAATTCTCTCTAACATAATATCAATCATATAAGATATCATATTCAGACTTTTTAAAATTAAGTTTCTGTGATTAAGTGTTATCACATGATATATATTTTGGTTTTCTGTTAGTAGATTCTCCGCTTTACTGATTTTTGGTCTAAACAAAGCTCTTCTCAATCACTATGTTAAACGTTATCATGAGTATTTCGGTGCACTTGTATATTGTCTGCTGGATTCAATACAAAGCACTAATTGATACAATAAATTAGAGATTATACGTTAATCTATCTATAATATCTTTGTAATGATTCCAAGCTTTAACATATATTGAGATGGGGAATGAGAGTTCCATGTTCCCTTAGCATCCTCTGAACATGTACCTATATACCTAATGTGGGTGCCCGGATTAGTTTTAGTAATCACTACCACTAGTGTATAATTACATCCATAGAATTTGTAGGCCACTAATTTAATTTATTTCATTTCCACAGTAATTTTGATTACTTTCTACCTGGTTCCATGATTAAACTATATATTCAAACCGTGTTTACTTATTATTTTTTTCATTTTGTAGGTTTAATTTTTTCACTTGTTATTGATTGCTATTGTCTGTCCTCCTCTCTTTCTAAGAGGACGGCTAAGTCTTCTATCCATTGGTTTTGTCTACATGACTTGTCAGTGTACTATTATGTGTTTGATGTATTTTTTTTTATTAAAGTTTTAACATTCAATGTAGTGCATTCTCAGCCAATCGAGGCGTTTGTGTGTCGTCTTCCCATTCTTCGGGGCGTGAGTTAGGAGCTGGCTTGCATAAAGCAAGCGACGGGACCATCAGTCGCATGGAGAGATTGACGTCACGGATGCCGCGATTTTGGCGCGAAAAGGTTTGTGAATTAAGGATGCACTTATGAAAATCTAGTTACACCTTGAGAAAGTCCTTTACGGACAAACGCGTAGGTGCGTTCACCTACCATTTGCTTGTCATATACTGCCCAATTAAAGTATCCTTTTAATTACTATTCCCTGTCTGGAGTTAACCTGATTTTGCGGTCCACTAGCTGGTATGCTGCCAGGAAATCATTGCTGTGCTACTCTACACCCTGCGACTTTCACGTGCGCGACCTGATGATATCAAAAGAACAAGGGGAGACACTAACTTCCAAATCCCATTCATTAGCACCTAAATTTCCGACCGCCATGAAAATTAAAAAAAATCATTTTAAAAGACATTGGCCAGGGGTACAAAAAAGACCCCATCCCTTTCAAAGACCAATTCCCCAAGTCCGAGAGTTATTTTAGCAAGGCCCAGGCATTTTAAAATCTCAACTGGCAACCAGCATTTTAAAAAAGAAGAACCAAAAAACTCAAAATTGGTACCTCCATTGAAAGGTTTTGGTGCCTTTAGCTGCAAAGAATGTAAGCCAAGTCATCAAAGGTGAAACAAAATAGATTTACATCTACTGTAAAGAAAGAGATTGTTAAGAGCAACAAAACCTAAACTGCCCGCACAGATCACCTGGTTTACTTGTTGTCTTGACCATGTGGACTCCATACGTGAGGCCCCGTGCCTCAAGACCCCTGAGGGTCCGAGTGATGGAACACATGGGGTTGGATACATAAAAAAGGGCCAGCTAATAGCTAAATGACAACAGTGTCTCCTAAACACATTCAGCGAATTTCATCAAGGCAACCCCCCCAAAACTCTGACATACAAGGGTATAGAGAGAGTTGACGTCAACTGAGAGGTGGGGACGGTTGCGCAAGCATGCCAACGAGGAAACCTTTTGGATTACAATGTAAAAAGACATTAACCCCCAGAGGCCGCACATAGATATAGAACTGGGGGCATTCATTGTGAGCATTCATCCCCTATTTGACTAGGATCTATTATCTTACCACAGACATTACATATGCATAGTCCGCGGTCAAACTAACCTGTGTTTTATCTCTAAACCGAGCCATCCGTCTGAGGTTTTTTCTATGTGCATTTAAATACAACCCACCACGCACATTGGACTTGTTTCATCTACGAATTACATTATGATTATTTTTATTTTTTATTTTTTATTTATCGATTTTTTTCCATTTCACATACAGTGACAATTTCTCCTGCGTTATTTTATTTTATTTTTGAATAAATAATCTGTTCATTCATTCACACACGTCCATTCACTTTTCACTCTAGTAATTGCCTTTGTAATGTTTATTTGAATAGTAAAACACACAAGATATATTAATCCACTTTATCTATATATATTATCATATTATTAACCCCCATAGATTATTAATGTAGTATGAACGAATTAGTTTTTAAATACATTTTTCCACCCATTCCACATATATATTATTATCATTGTATATTCATTTACTTAACATCCTTTTAGTTTAAAATATCTCCATTGACACTGGATAAGTAACACCACTAAGAGGTTAATTAAATTACCCCTGATTACACGCACATTACATTCACTAGGTTAAAGTCATTAGATTATATTTTTATCTATTTTTATTACGATTGGGACAAACCAAAGCCACAGTTTCTAAGTTAAGCAATACAAACACAAATCCAATTTATGCACTTGAAAACTGACACAACACTAGTATTTATTTATATATTTGAATAGGCTACATAGACAGGCATATGACACACAGGGAAAACCACATGCTCTGTAAAACACAAATTTCTTCTAGGTGTAAACTAACACCCCAATGCCTTCTCGGGAAACCCTCCAAGCTTTTTTTGGGGTTAAAACCAGACAAATCCAATTTACTTGCACTTTAAAAAAATTGACACAACACTAATATGTATTATAGATGTAAATTGTACGGGGATTACACAGACAGGCTATGACACAAAAAAAAACCACATGACCTTAAAACACAAAATTTTCTCCAAGGTGTAACTAACACCCTCCATGCCATCCTGGAACACACTCCAGCTTTTTTTGGGGTAAAACTAATATCCGGCTGCAAATGGACATTTACAGAGACAACACACGAGGGTATGCAGTCTGCGAGGTAAACAAAGGATGCCGCCGCGCCAACCTCAACATAACCCCCTTCAAAAGTCGGAAACAAGAAAAATAAAAAAAGAAAAAAACTTTATTCTCAAACAAAAGGACACAACAGAGGCCTCCACGGGATAGGCGGCCACGTGCGCAAAAGGTATGCCAAGCAAAGCCTCAATACAATCCCCCTTCAATTTTTAAAAACTTTATCCTAAATGAAAATACATAGTTTATGCGCGACCTAACACAACACGCGATTGCGCGCGCAACTCCCAAGATGGCGAAGTCCCGTCGCAGATGGAAAGCTGGAAAGCTATTACAACGCAATGGATTGGCTTAATCCCTGCATAAAAGAAAAGGCACAGCCGGTCATCATCTATGAGCATGAGGAAGTCCAGTCCGGACGAAACGCGTTGCTCTATCTTCAGTTGGACATTTTTTAGATTATCTCAGAGGAGGCAGAGTTTGCAATCCGTAGCTCCCACATCCGGACGCGGAAGGAGAGACCCTCCTACCACTATAAACCACACAGACTCCCCTAGCTTTTGTATTTCCCCAATAGAAGCCTTTGCGTTTATGTTTTTTATATCATGTTTTTATATCATGTTTTTTTACTTAAATAAAGTTTTTACCCTGCAGACCATAGTGTAACTTTAATCTGTGTTCACCCCATCTCAGCTTGGCGGTACATAAAGAACAGGAACAAAAAGTGTAAAGAAACCACTAGGAGGTGTACTCACATGGCCCGGGGAGTATTGCTGATTTATCTTATTGTCCCCCTTTCATCACAACCTACAACCAATTGAATAGTTATCCCTAAGGGCAACAAGAAGCTACCAAGATAGGAGAAAGAATCAAATTAGCCCGTGTCGCCAGTGCTAGTCATACCATTAATTTTTAATGCGTCTACCACATATACCAGCCGCCCCGTTTAAACAAGGGTCTGCGAGGCAGGCTGGGGGTCCCGCAGCACCATGGCCCAGGTGGTCTCCTTGGTCACCGCGGGAACAATTGGGTCCCACGGTAGGGCCCAAGGAGGTTGAGCACCGGTCAGACCCACAGGTTGTCTGCGGGGCGAGGGGTGGTTTCCCACGGGTGGTCTGAGGGAACTACGGGTGCTCATACGGGTCGGGGGTGCCCCCACAAGAAATGGGAACAAACCACAGCTTCATCCCCGGCAGACTACGTGTCTGCGGTGCCCACAGATGGCAGGCCACCGATTTAATCCCACAGTGTCCCGTGGTGGAAACCACCAGACTGATACCTGATTATACCCGAGAGAAACCACGGTGGTCTCCAGCGGTCTCACGCGACCACGGAACAAACCCTAAATGTAAAAAAATAAACATGGCCATTACATTCATATACACCCCCCCCCCAACACCTATCGTACAATAATCGGCAAAATAAACTATTATCCAGATATGGATAATAGATTAATTGACCATTATTAAAAACATAACTAGCTATTAAATAACATAATATATTTACTGTCTATATAGTTGCATGATGGATGAAGCCCACTGTACAAATTATGGGGAAGGGTGGGTATGGGCCAGTGTGGCTTAAACCTTAATTACCTTGCGGTGTATTATCCGATAAGTGTGTTTAGGGTGTTAATTGATATCTGAAGTAATTGCAAAGGTATTGGCTTTGTTTGGCTAAGTATTTTGGCAGACAAGGATGTTGCTGGCACGGAGACTTTTCTTATGATGTCAAGTAGCACTTTATTTTTTTGAAAATGCCGTTAATGGTTTTAATAATGGCAATATCTATTACCTATCTGGATAATAGTTTATTTGCACTTATGTACGTAGGGTTGGGGGGGGGGGGGGGGGTATGCGGGGTGGGTGTGGGGTGTGTGTGGAGGTGGGGGGGTGTATGTATTGAATTAATAGGCCAGGTTTATTTTTTTTACATATATATATATATAATATATATATATCTATTGACATAAATATATTATCTATATTATTATATATATATATAAAAACAAAGATACAAATACAAACAGCGCAAATTCCAAACACTTCGTTTGATGCAATTGTTATAACAACTACACCTGGCCAATCAGTCAAACAAGAGGTGTATACCTTAGAATCTGACCCTACTCAGATGCTGCCAATTAGGTCTGCGGCTCCACACTTGCCGCAATGGATAATACAAGGAAGAAACGACCTAGTCGCAAATAAGCCAGGGAAGAAACAGAGAGAAAAATATCATAGGGCAGTATGTCTATAATTATCAGATTAAGGGTGGTAAGATATGCACTTACACTTTATTCAGCAAATTAAAGCATTTAATCCTCAATGGGACTCAGGAACTCAGCCTCTGGTTGTCTTTGTGATGTCTGTGTGTCTCATGTACTTCACTTGCACAGATTACTCCAGAAGGCTGCTGCAGAATCACCGTCCTTCTGCTGCTAGACGATACCTTTACAAGGGATGAGACTCACCGGGAGGGGGGGAGGAGAGGGGGTGGGGAGTGGAAAGGGAAAATAGAACAAGGAATAGTGTAAAACCTTTTATTAAAATCTATCTAAAAAATAACAAACAGTATTCCACTCACATGCTGTAAAATTAAATCAGGCAGTTGAGAGTTTGAATGAGTCTCTCACACTCGTATCTGTCTCTCTCCAGTTCTCTGCACTGCTGCTGTACTGGATCACTTCCGCATCATGTGCTCCGGCTCTGACTCTCGTGAGACTCCGTCTTCCAATGACGTCAGTGCGCTGCCTCTGCTCCGGTACACAAGACCTGTCCCCAGCGCTTCTCAAACTGCTCTGTCCGCAAACGTCAGGGAGAAAGGATGTGACATACTACAGCCAATCAGAGTAGGGATGGAGTTACCACGCTCTGATTGGCTCTAGTACCATGTGACAAGCTTTCAATGATGTCACATCCTTTCTCCCCTCAAGCCTCTGTCACATGGTATACTAGAGCCAATCAGAGTAGGGATGGAGTTCCCACGCTCTGATTTGCTACCATACCATGTGAGGCCGGCCATGTTTCTTTTAATGACGTCATCTTAAAGGCAATTGAAGCAAAGCCATTCTGATTGGCTGTGCTTTCATTGCCTTTAAGTGACGTCATCATTTTTATTTTTATCGGCCAAAACACATGGTTTTCACGGCCCAATCAGGGCCGTGGGAACCATATGACGAAAATATGACGTCATAGGCCTTTAAAAGCCTATGTCGTCTCATTTTGAAGCCAGACGCTGAGGAGGAAGGACCTCCGGAGAAGAAAGAAGACCAGGGCGTGGCCGAAGATGGAAAGAAGACCGCGCCCCGCCAGGAAGAAGATAGAAGAAAGAAGAATACAGATGAAGATGGATTACAATTAGAAGACCCGTGGATTGATTTGGATTTTTAGTTTAATGTTTATTTTTTTGTATGGTTTATTATTTTATGGGTTCCTGTGCCTGGTGGATTGGTTCGTGAGTAAGGTGCGCAACGGGAGTCGGTGGGGCCAAGTAATGGTAAGTGAACTAAAGAAATGTATTTTATTTAACTTGTTAATTTTTTTAAAAGCTTTTTTAACATGTGTATTTTTTTTTTTTTCTGGTATATCATTTCTTGCAACTGTATGTATGTATGTATGTATATATGTCTAGAGAGATATATACATACAGGGTAAGAAATGATGTTGATTTAAAAGCTTTCTTTCATGTGTTTTAAAATAATTTGTCTATGCTGCTATGCTTTATTGTGTGTTTAAAGTATTTTAAAATTAGATAGATGTAATTGTTGATATTGTGTGCTTGTGTTCAGGGTTAGCCTTGGTTTTAAAGTTTGTATTCTGGTTGGTACTTATATTTTTTCACATGCTAAATTCTTCTGCTCCAGGAGTGAATTAGTTAATTGTTTCATTGTACGGGATGGACTGTCAATTGTTTAGGGATGTAAATAATGATTGCTAATTGATTTTTGTTTACTTGATTGCTTAAAATAGTTGACTTGTTTGGAGGTACTGTGTTTGTATTTGGCTTGCAATGATATTGTTCACATTCATTTGCAGAATGTATATGGTGCATAGATTTTATGCATCATTTATACAATGTAAATGCAATGTATTGATTGGAATGTGAGGTTTTTCATTGGCATTTGATGATTTAGATTGTAAGATCAGTTAGGATTATTAAAGGAAATTCATTGTAATGTAGTGTGTCTGTATGGAGAAGTGTTATTTGTAGTACAGTATGGTTTTGATAACCCTTCTACATTTATTTGTATATTGGTTCATCATGTGTGTGTATATACTGTATATATATATATAAGGGACAATAGAACAAGGAATAGTGTAAAACCTTTTATTAAAATCTATCTAAAAAATAACAAACAGTATTCCACTCACATGCTGTGAAATAAAATCTGGCAGTTGAGAGTTTGAATGAGTCTCTCACACTCGTATCTGTCTCTCTCCGGTTCTCTGTACTGCTGCTGTACTGGATCACTTCCGCGTCATGTGCTCCGGCTCTGACTCTCGTGAGACTCCGTCTTCCAATGACGTCAGTGCGCTGCCTCTGCTCCGGTACACAAGACCTGTCCACAGCGCGTCTCAAACTGCTCTGTCTGGAAACGTCTGCCCTACGCGTTTCTCCACTAGAGCTTCCTCAGGGGCTATTGAGGCGCGTTTGAGACGCGCTGTGGGGTGGTGACAGGGGTGGTGCCTGCTGTCTATCTGTATACAACTGACTAAAGAGACAAATAAAGAGCTGCTGCTGATATAAAAAGACTTGTGTGGAGACTGGAATCTCTCATCCCTGGGAGGGGATTCTGTGGTAGGGATTCCACCCCGTATCCCTGGGGCTTACTACAGATGGAGGCGCTGCACCATTAGAAGGAGAACGAAGGCATCCACCCCAGAAACCTGTCCTGTTGTCCCCCATGTCATCGCGGGAGACTCAGGCCCTCCTGTTGCCAGCAGGTATGTACCACACAGAGACATGTAGCCAGACCTTGAGACACCCTACGGTACCCGATATGCGATTGGGTGGGGGTACATGGGCTACATATGTAATACATTTTTGATTGGATATGCTACCACGTGCCACTGTGTGTGGAGATGTTCTCCTACCTGTTTTGAAGGTTGTGTGTATATTCAATTAGTTGTATCTTTCAGTGAGTGCCGCCAGGATGTGTACAGTGAGACACTCATACAATATACACATGTCTATGTGGGATCTTTCTTTATTATTAGCATTTGGTGTGCTTCCTTCAACTAGTTTTGCAAGCACTTTTGAATCCTGCTGTATCCTGCTGTATCCTGTTCGTGATGTGTTTTAAAATTGTTCACAGCACTACAAAAATCTTAAATGATCCGTTATTCACATTTTTAATAGCCTTATAATACGTTCAATATTTTGCAGCACATGGGGTCACTGTAAAATGGATGACAAATCTACTTGAGCAATTGATAAACTTTTTAATATCAAATACACCTCCTATTGTGTCTGGGGAAAAAAAGCTATCTTGAGTAACACCGAATTGGCAGCTTTTACACTTTTAGCATTTGTTAAAAATAATATTTAAAATCCACAATGGATTAGACGTCTATACTAGATAGTCACCAAATCATTAAAAAATGAATACATGAATGAATAATAAAATTGCTAATGATGCCAAGAAGGCATAACATATATTGATAGCGAGAACAATCCTCTATGGACTGAATAGATAGATAAATACCTAATACTAAGAAAAAGAAGCAAAAAAGAGGATGAATAACAGGGCAACTATAGATGGATAAGTGGCCAGCATATTTCTTTAATAGAGGAGACATTTAGGACTATCCAAATTGTAAACCTCTGACAATTTCCTATTGTACCCGATATATATATTAAAAGTGCTAATGACAACTCATACGATACAGCACAAAAACACTACCGTTGTAAAACAACCACTGCAATAAATGAATTTATGAAAAACAGGACTGCAGAAGCAAGTTAAGGAAGGGTGGGAGTTATTTCATATATCATAATACAGGAAGTCCCATGAACAGTTAAAGTTTTTCCATAATTTCTTTTACTCTGTCCTTTGCCACATCACAGGCTACAGCATTGAGCCGCGTTGTCAAACAATGCAGCACTGCTTCCTGTTTGTGAGTCCATCATCCCATGCGGTTGCCGACGCGCATTTCACACATGCTCATGATGAAGAAGTGTGCAAAATGTGGGTCGGGCAACTGTCTTAAAATCTGGTTCCCTTGGGAAAATAATTTTCCTGATCAATCTTTTAAGCGTTCTATTTCTAGAGATTTGGAGGCGGTATATAAAAGCACCTCTTCTGCTGATTTAAGAAAAACAATTAAAAATCTCTCATAGTAGTATCTCTGAAAGTTTATGCTAAATTTGCAATGTTTGACTGTCTGATTCACATATCTTTAACTGTTTATGAACTTGCCATAAATGTAAAAAAAATAAATGTGTGTGTGCCGAGCAAGCGTATTTTAAGTGAAACGTCTTTGTGTTTTATCACTGTTTTGTATTGTATTGTATGTCTTTATTTATATAGCACAATTAATGTACATAGAGCTTCACAGTAGTAATACACGTGACAATTATATAAAAAACAAATAATACAAATAATAAATCATGGGAAAAGGTGCTTCAGACATAAAAGCCAAGCTTTATGTATCATGTGTATAGTATTAGCCACGGTGCTACTCATATACTTTTTTAAGCAAGTGGGTCTTAAGGTGGGTCTTAAAGGTGGATAGAGAGGGTGCTAGTTGGGTATTGAGGGGAAGGGTATTCCAGAGGTGTGGGGCAGTCAGTGAGAAAGGTTTAAGATGGGAGAGGGCTTTAGATACAAAGGGGGTAGAAAGAAGACATCCTTGAGAACAACGCAAGAGTCGGGATGGTGCATAATGAGAAATTAGGGCTGAGATGTAAGGAGGGGCAGAAGAGTGTAAAGCTTTAAAAGTGAGGCGGAGAATTGAGTGTGAGATGTGTGATTTGATAGAAAGCCAGGAGAGTGATTTCAGCAGGGGAGCCGCTGAGACACATTTAGGAAAGAGTAGGGTGATTCTGGCATCTTTGTTTATGATAGATTGTGGGGGAGACTGGTGAGAGGCAGGAAGGCCAGACAATTATCCTTTATTGGAGGGAACATATTGGGATTATATCCAGTCCTGCCTGTTTCCTTCATTGGTGCATCCCACACCCTTTTAGCCCCATCTCCTCACTATTAGGGAGATTCTATTGTCCTACTGTAACAAGCCCTCACCCTGGCATGTGACTCTAACCGTTTTTAGGCATGTGCCTGAAAACGGAAACAATATAAATTTAGGGGGAACTGACTCACATGCAGAGCCATGTGCTAGGGGTTTAACTCTATCACTGCCTGCTATTACCAGGACTTACAATGCTGGGCCATAGAGATATAGCAGGGTGCTACATTTGTAATAAAAATGTTAGCTTACTTAATTCCGCTACAGGCTAAAAAAGCCATCATGACCCACTGGCTAGAAAAGTCCCCTCCATCCATCTTATTTGTGGGTAAAATGGAATTTCATATGTTATCTAACATTAGATAATAATTGCACACCCTGTGAGAAAGAGATCAATGTTGGTGAATTATTTGATTTTGTTTTCCCTTTTATTGAAAGAGTTACCTCCTGCAGTTCACAAAATGCGGATAAATCAGTATATAATTACTGCCTGATGTCTGAAGGCCTCTCTGAGAAGTGAATGGTAGCCGATTGTTGATATTTGTGCCTCCGCCCTTCGAGAATAAAGTCTATTCAGAGCCTGGAATAACTTTGATTCCATTAATGTTGGTTAGTTTAGTTCGTGTTGATATACAGTGTAGTGTGTACTTAGAGGCATTTACTAAATAAATGGCTGTACACAGTACGCCTGTTGGAATCCATTTACCTCAACCTGAAATGAACCTGACAAATGTGCATATCCCCATTTTGTTTTTCTTGTTGGGGTCCTGTGCTATCTGTGTACTGAGTAGTAACGCTTAAGCAAATCACAAGAAATGTGAATGCTTTTTAAAAATAGATAGGACATTCAGGCCCAGGTCAACAAAACAGTGCTAAGCGTTAGCTGAAGTGTGCTATCCCTTTTGTGGATCTAGGCCATAGAATAATAGATACATTTGTAGACACTGCTCATTAATTAGACTACATTTGGTACACTGACAAAAACAATTACAAATTAAAGCAAAGTGTTTTAAACCCCCCCTCCCCCCCATACATTTTATATTATGTGCGTATGTATAATATGATGGATGACATGCCAATTTCTGGTCTCTACTTTTTGGCTTCCAAACTATGACCCCAGATTACAGGGCGTGTACTTACTGTGCCAGATGTATAAAACATGAGCAGATCATTCACTCAGCGCCTCTTCTTAAAGCAGAGTGATATATCCCAGCTCACAAGATACATAAACATAGATTTCCGCTTAACAGCTCCAAAGCTAACAGATGTTGCATTTTAAAGAGCCTAAATGTGTTTTGTCAACTGGTTAGGCAGCAAGTCTTAAGGATGAGGCAGTGCTTATTTTAGAGAATAACTGATGTCAGAGTGTCAAAGGAATACTTTATCTATGCCCTGTTTTAAATTCAAATAAAAAACAACAACCAGCAAAGGAAAGGGTGTTCTCTGGTTCCAGGCACTTGTTGCCTACAGGTTAAAAGAGAGAGACAGTTTTACCTTAACAGTTCTTTGTTTGTTTAAAAAAAAAAACAAGGACGTGCCAGTACTCATAATTAAAATGGTACGAGATAATGGTGAAAAGCAGGGTTGCAGACCTGTCTGAGACACGTGATATTGTTATTTTATGCATAATAAAATCACAATGTTTAGCATTTATATATGTTATTTATTGCATTGAATTTGAAAGAATTAAAAAATAGAAAACATGAAAAAATTAGAGTTGCTTAGAAGAATTCCAAATTTTAAACACACAAAGGCACACTATGGGGGAGAGGGCTGCTCAGGTCCCGCCTGGAGCTCAGCAGGGAGTGCTCGGAACTGCGGGGGGGGGGGGGGGCGGCAGGGATTGGCTGTGCAGAGTGACGACCCCGCAGCAAACAGAGGCAGCAGCAGCTGGTGGAGAAGTTGAGCCCAACCTCAGGCCTCCGCAGGGCTCTTTTTCCAGCGCCGGCCAGCATTTTAGCCATGCTGCTCCGACTCTTTGTAACTGCCCACTGTGCGAGAGGCCCCCACTCTAGAAATCGGAGGCTAAAAACCTACTTGTATACGCAGGCATTTCATTAAGAAACTATAACCTGTCCAGCATTTAATACTTATCTTTCCACGTTTCAGCCTATACTTATATCTTGTGTCTGATTTTATATATAACTTTAAATGTTGTGGTTTTTTATTTGTAATTGTGAGTCCCATTGGGAGAAAAAAAAGATAGATAAATAAAGTTATTGTTATTATTTTTATTGCTGGAAGGGGTAAATTCTACAGTCTGAAGTCTATGGAGATCTTTGTTAAAAACAGAATGGCTATTTTGGACTATATAGAATTCACCCCCGAGTATGTTGTCGTATCTGAGGATTCTTCAAGTAGTAGAAGTGCAATGAAATGCTCAACTTCGGACATTCTAGGTTGACTTTAAACTAAACTAAACAAACAAAAAAATACATGAACCTTTAAAAAATAAAAATAAGGAACAAACCAAATCTATATTATATGAATGGAATGTATATTTATTTATAACATTTATATAGCGCCCTTATCCAGAGTACCGACAATAGCTAATAAAACTTGTTTGGTAACGAGTACATGATACAGAGCAACTGTATAATCAATTAAATATGGACTCACCCTACTGAATTACCCAGTTGAAAAGAATGCTTTCTCCAAAGCATTTAAACTTTGTTCAAAAAGCTCCGAGATGCAAATCGTGCATTAAATTTTAATTTTTTTTTATCATTACCTAAAGGGTGAGAAGATCAGAATCGCGATTTGCATCAAACAGAGTTTCATTTATTTTTACTACATATGATTGAAGCTGGGGGTCTCCGGAGCTGAAACAAATTACTTTCAGGTCTGGGGACCCCCTGCTTCCTGAGGAACTGGCCACAGTAGGTGGTGCTTGTATCTCCTGCAAGTTTAAATATCCTGGCACCCGATATTGAAGAGAGTAGATAGATCAAAGGTATTGCCGCTCCAAGGAAAAAATCAGGAAACTCACTAGCAAAAATGAACTAAATCAATTTAATAGAACTACATAAAAAACATGAACAAAAACAGAAGACCCTCCTCCCCACGCTTTTTCAAAGCGCCATAGGGGGCGTTAAACGCGTGGGAGGAGGGTCTTCTGTTTTTGTTCATTTTTTTTTATGTAGTTCTATT
>WSYH01012705.1:0-13653 GCA_036426205.1 Ascaphus truei | reverse complement strand
TGGCTGAGACGGAGGAGGCACTTTCCCACTAAACACAGCAGATTGCGGACGCAGTATCGTGAGTGGCGAGACAGACAAGAAGCAGCGGGCAGATCTCCACTACTCCTGATGGTACAACAGCCAGAAGAAACAAGGCAAGATCTCTGGTTCCCGGAGGGACTTCCTGTTGCGGGGCACACGCCGGGAGGACGTCACTTCCGGTGAAGGAGTCTGTACTACACGTGTGGAGGAGGAAAACTCCATTGCTGATCGAGACGCTGCCAGTGGCTTATGAGGGCCAATCTCATAACTGCTCTTTTTTATTGTTTGATTTGTGAGTGGGCATTTGTCTATTTTTTAATGTTCCATAAAATGATTGTTATACTTTAATGCACTAGGTGTGCGCCTGTTTTTTTCTCATTTTCTCTCATAGGTATTTCCAAGGGAGTTGTGTCCCTTTCAAACGGGCTGCCTTTACCTGGATGCACTCTATTGGAACGGGACTTTATGTTTTTTAAGGTTTTTGGTATACATCTAAAGCTATTCATTTTTATTTTTTAGTAATATATTTTTTTGTATATTTTTATATATTTTTTATAGCATTTTTTATTAAAATTTTTATTAGTTATTATGTGATATATTTTTTTAACATAGGATCCATCTTATATTATTACCCCCCCTGGTCACCCCATTGGTTGTTTCAACACAGTAGCTAACTCACTCACAATTTATAGGTTGTTATAGTAGGCGCTCCTTAATGTTTTTGTTTTGTTTTGATATATATATATATATATATATAATCAAAAAATAAATAGATGATACCGTTCTGTGGCTAACGAAATGCTTTTATTTGTGCATCCATTGTAACATCGCCGGAAGAAGAGATCAGTGTATCTCGAAAGCTCGCACAAATAAAAGCATTTTGTTAGCCACAGAACGGTATCATCTATTTATTTTTTGATTATTGAAGCTCGGCTAACACGGTACTGATACCTCTACATATATATATATATATATAATATCTAGTATTTTTCCCTTTTGCAGAATCTGTTTCCCTGTTTAAATCAATTAGCTCTTCAAGAGATTTTTTCACAGTTGATTTAGAATCAATTATTAGGAAGATATGGAAATTTCAAACTGCATTCAGTTGAATCCACGAGAAAACTATACTGCAGCATTAATTCACATAGATTAATCATCATAAAACAAATTGAATGCCTTTTCCAAAAGAAAAACGCAGTTTACCAACAAAATTATATTCCACTAAATGATTTACTATATATATATATACTGAGCTTATTAAAAGTGAAGTTTCTTCAAGGAACATCTCGGTGTCAGAATTATCCTTTTATATATGCTGCGTTCCTCCACTCGTTCCTCTGAACGCCTCTGGAGGAAATCTCATACTCTCGCAGACTTCCTTCACTACAAATTTATGCTATCCTGTTTCAACTCTGCCCTCTCGCAAGCTAAACAAGCCTACTTTTCTTCACTAATCAACATGCACAAGTCTAACCCACGCCGACTGTTTCTGTCTTTAATACTCTACTCAAACCACCCTCAGCTGCCTCTCCTTCCTCCATCTCCGCTCAGGACTTTGCTGACTATTTTAAGGAAAAGGTGTAATCCATACGGCAGAACATCCCCTTTGTTTCTTCCTCCCATCCTACACTTCTTCCTAACTCTCCTCCTGCTTTCCTTGACACTCTTTCCACTGTCTCAGAGGAGGATGTGTCACTACTGATCGCCTCTTCTCCCTCTACCACTTGCCCTCTTGACCCCATTCCCTCCCATCTCCTAAAACCTCTTGCTCCTACTATAATCCCTACGCTCACACACATTTTTAACTCCTCCCTCTGCTCTGGAACCTTTCCATCCTCCTTCAAACATGCAACAGTCATACCATTACTCAAAAACAGCAAGCTTGACCCTACCTGTCTTTCTAACTATCGACCTGTCTCCCTCCTGCCTTTTGCCTCTAAACTCCTTGAACGTCTTGTATTCTCTCGCTTGCTCCATTTTCTCAACACCTATTCGATCCTAGACCCTCTACAATCTGGCTTCCGCACTGCTCACTCCACGGAAACAGCCCTCACTAAAATAACTGACGACCTCCATGCTGCCAAAGACATTATTACACTCTGCTCATATTACTCGACCTCTCTGCAGCATTTGACACCGTGCACCACCCTCTTCTCCTTCACATTCTCCATACTCTTGGTATTCGGAACAAAGCTCTATCCTGGATCTCATCCTACCTCTCCCATCGTACTTTCAGTATCTCTTCTGCTAACACCTCCTCCTCCTCTATCGATCTCTCTGTGGGGGTACCCCAGGGCTCTGTCCTGGGACCTCTTCTCTTTTCTCTGTATATACTCTCTCTACGTGACCTAATAATATCTTTTGGGTTTAATTATCACCTCTATGCTGACGACACACAAATATACTTTTCAACACCTGACCTTACACCTGCTGTTCAAACCAAAGTTTCTGAATGTCTCTCTGCTATATCATCCTGGATGGCCCTCCGTCGCCTTAAACTCAACATGGCTAAAACACAGCTCCTCATACTTCCTCCCAAACCTGGCCCTACTACCTCCTTCCACATTACTGTTGGAACTACCATCATTCACCCAGTAGCCCAAGCACGCTGCTTAGGGGTCACACTCGACTTCTCTCTCACATTCGCCCCTCACATTCAAAACATTTCTAAAACCTGTCGCTTTTTCCTCCGCAATATAACTAAGATACGCCCTTTCCTCTGTTGCTCGACTGCTAAAACTCTGACTCGGGCCCTCATTCTCTCCCGTCTTGATTACTGTAACCTCCTGCTGTCCGGCTTTCCTGCCTCTCACCTGTCTCCCCTACAATCTATCCTAAACGCTGCTGCCAGAATCACTCTACCCTTTCCTAGATCTGTCTCAGCATTTCCCCTCATGAAATCCCTCTCCTGGCTTCCGATCAAATCCTGCATCTCACACTCCATTCTTCTCCTCACTTTTAAAGCTTTACACTCTTCTGCCCCTCCTTACATCTCTGCCCTAATTTCTCGTTATGCACCATCCAGACTCTTGCGTTCTTCTCAAGGATGTCTTCTTTTTACCCCCTTTGTATCTAAAGCCCTCTCCCGCCTTAAACATTTTTCACTGACTGCCCCACACCTCTGGAATGCCCTTACCCTCAGTACCCAACTTACACCCTCTCTATCCACCTTTAAGACCCACCTTCAGACACACTTGCTTAAAGAAGCATATGAATAGCACTGTGAACATTCTGAACACATGATACATAAGCTTGGCCCCCTGCAGACGCACTTACCAGAGCTCCCTCCTACTGTCTCTGTACGTTCTCCCTACCTACCAATTAGACTGTAAGCTCCTCGGGGCAGGGACTCCTCTTCCTTAATGTTACTTTTATGTCTAAAGCACTTATTCCCATGATCTGTTATTTATATTATCTGTTATTTATTTGATTACCCCATGTATTACTACTGTGAAGCGCTATGTACATTAATGGCGCTATATAAATTAAGACATACAATACAATATATCCAGGTTACATTACTCTGTGATTGAATTCTGTAGGTTAAAAATACATTTTTACATGTTATAAATTATTAAAGCACGTGTATACCAAGCATTTTCTTCTTATTCTTTATTGTGCGACCACTTTCTGTGTATTCAGTTAGGTGCTGTTGCCCCCAGTATGATCTGTTTTGAAAGGGGGTTTCGTGCGATGCCCCTAAACGCAGATTACCAGCCTTATTGGCCATTTTTTTCCCCCTAGACGTTTTTCATTTTGTATTTATTGATAGAGTGTTTGATTACTCACTTTCCCTACTCCACCTGGAAGCACGGCGCTGGTTTCCATGCGGAAAAGAAAAACAATGTCTTATCTTAATCTTTTCAGATAAAGTATTTCGGGGGCTGCTAATGCCATTAAGAGTTAGCGGCTTTGTAGCCATATTTAAATTAGGTAACCAGTGAAAAAGCTAGAGGTGAAGACTGAAGCCCTATTGTAGACTGAAGAAACAAAACATGCAGGGGGAACTACCCCGTTAGTAAGAGGACGTAGCCATATATTATCAGGAAGAACATGAAAATCCATGGCAGAAATGCAAGTTTACAACCTTTGATATGTATTTAAGCTTTAATAGGAAGCACATGCATTGGGTGAAGTAGAGAAATGACCTAATGTTTCTACCTTGAGGTTAGGATCTTCACATTGACCCTCAACTTCACTCTCAAGGTCAATCCATAGGTATGGCAGCAGCGGCATACCCTTTATTTACAAAGCTGCGTACTGAATAGTTGGGCCGATTGTGTATGAGAGCCCATATCCAAGTTCTTATATTGTCTGATTTGCAATAAAACAGTAAGCTATAGAGTAAGCCATTATAAAGACAAAACATCTGTCTGTTGACGGTTTCATTGATTTTGCATTTCCATTCCCATGTTAAGCTCTACAAGCTGTAACATACAGTGTGACGGAAACCCTGGGGAGCTCTTGGGAAGAGATTTGGGAAGCTAAATATGATGACTGCCTACCCTTATTTGCATTCCCACACCAAAAACCCATTGAGTCTGAAATTCACGCTATGTGCATTTCAAACAATATTTTTAAGTAGGTTTCATTGTTTGAATTGTTACAGCTGAATCATTTTGAGGGAGTTTTATATCTGGAACAACATTCCAGTGTCTCACTTATAACATTGAGGGACATCACTGACGTTATCCCTATAAAAGATCAGAATGTTCCTATTAGAATGACGTTCATCTGCTTCAAAAACCACAAACATCTCTCATTTGGAGGAATCCTTAAACTTTGGCAGCTATGACAATTTGGGTTGCTTGCCCTTTATATTCTGTGTGACTACTGTAGCTTAAAGGGCCATATTTACATCTTCTGATGTTGGAAGGTGTCTTATGACATCACTGCTTGGTAAATATGGACTTATGTCTTCATAGCATGGTTAAATAAAGACATCAAGTGAACGTGCATTCCAACGCCAGAACATGAACATGTCCTACCAACTAGGCTGCCCTGACCGTTCAGTCCATTATTTACTTAAACCATATTTTCTAGATGAAGGGATCAAAATAAAGTAAATAACAGAAACCGTTAACCCATTTAGCACTGAATATGTTCTATAATGTGCTCAGGAATAAAGTTGAACCCACCTCCCTCTTCTACTCCTTAGCATCAAATTCTATTAAATCATTTTCTACTCGCTGAGAAAGATTTAAAGCAGAAGAACTGGAGACACAATTTTTTTTTAAATATAGGTTTGAAGCAGGGGGTCTTTGGAGCTGAAACGTGTTAATTTCAGCTCCGGGGACCCCCTGCTTCCCAAGATACTTACCTCGCAAGGAGGTGCCGGTAACAGCGCTGGCTGGGATAGTTGGGGTTATCGAAATGGTGCCTTCAATGTCACGCGAGCCATTTAAACTGCAAAAAGATACCGGCACCCCCTTCCGAGCTAAATAACTCAGGAAGCAGGGGGTCCCTGGACCTGAAATGAACACGATTCAGCTACGGAGACCCCCTGCTTCAAACCTATATAAAAACATTTTTTTTAAAGTCACCAGTTCTGCTTCTATACCTATGTGATTTGGGTTGAACATTTTCCGGAGCAAGATGAAGATGGATTCATGGCATATTGAATAGGATTCGTGTCTGGATCAGAAAATACCTTTGTGATTTCATTCATTTTCTCACACTATTCCCTGAAGATATTGTGCACGGGACAAAAAACAGTGAAATCTGAATTTTCAATCTAACATCATAACACTGAAGCTTTATCTTGCTAGCGGAGCAAATGTCAGAACACTATTATTATATCTTGGTAATTTAGATCAATTAGCATTCAGCTGGGGAATCTCATTCACGGAGTACATCCATCTTTAGTTTCCACACACATTTATGGAGAGTTTAAAAGTCCATTTGGTATTGATTTAACAAAAACAGTTAATTTTTCTTGACATTAATTACAATTTTATTATTGCTCTCGAAACATCATTATTTTTGCCAGGGCTCTTTTAAGGGATCTACAGTAAAATACCACAGATCAAATGTGCAGCTATAATTCTGCTCTTTAAATGCAAGTTATATGTTCTATATCCCCTGAGAGACTGTACATTTCCATTTAACTCAGAATATCAAGTAGTGAAGCATCAAACGGCAATAGCTATTTGAGCTCGTCTTGTGAAAAGCAAAATATGTATGTTGGAAAATACAAACAAGAAAAAAAACCCTACTCCTATCAAAACCCATATTAGCGGTCTTTGAAATGCCTGCAATGGCGCCCTAACTTTGTGTATAATGCAGGCTGCGATTACTCCTGGCATCTTGGAAGGAGGGGGGGGGGGGATAATTCTCAGTATCATCACCTTTGTTCTTATTCTAACCTTTTGGGCAATACCTCTGAATAAAGTCTTCTGTTCGTTGTTTTTTTTTTTTTAAATCAAAATCTGTTGAGAGGTTTAATCACACGAAATGTCCCCAAATAAAACTTTGAACACATCTTTTAACATGTAAAAAGTATCACAGTTTGAAACAAGTAATAGTAGTAAAAGGCATGGAACAGCCTATGGCCGCACTTATAGTGCCGGCGCCGCGACGTCACGTCGTGGCAAAACAAATGCATGGTCGCCGTCGCGTGCGCTTACAGTGCAGAAATCTGGTAGTCACTGTTACTTGATTTTTTCGGCGACGGTCTCCCCTTGCGGCCAATCGGGAGCTTCTCAACCCCTCTACCCTCCCCTTTTATGACGTCGCTGGCGTCGCCCAAAACCTTAACACATCTTTTGCAAACGGCGACGGGCGGCACTATAAGCGCGGCCTTAGAGAAGAAGTGGTAGGGTGAACACAGCTTATGAACTAAAAAATGCTTGAGGAAGTCCATGGATTGTTGAGTCTAACTTTGCAGCAAGAGAATACCTGTGTCATGTTGGCTGGTGGAGCTGCTCTGTTAGTGAGCACCGTTGTCTGTAAACAGTGACACTGATTTTGATTTAGCGGAGTCTGGTTTAAATCCCAGAGTCAGCTCCTTGTAACCTTGGCTAAGTAACTGACAGGGACCCATTGTGCCTGCAGAATTCAGTATGGGGATGTGTATACTGTTGGCACTATATAAGAAAACATGTGATTTCTATGTAATACAATACTATGGTTTCTATGTAATACAATCTGTTATATCGTTGGTGCGCAAGCCCTCCCTGCCTCTTACCTGCTCTCCGACATCTCATCTCTGAAGCGTCATGGACGCCACGTTGTCATGGCGACGAGTCGTCAGGCGAAACCAGAGAGAAGGTTACAGAGGCCCTGCGCTCTCCCCCCCGGCAAGCAATTTAAATGTTGTGGGGGAAAGCGCCCCCCCCCCCAGTTTGCACACACCCCTGTGTTATATTATGCTTTTCAGATCAAAATAAAACTTAGCAAAAATGGTAACTCTAAAAACTTTTACATTTTCTTTCGCATATTACAGTAAAAAAATAAAAATAAAACACCCACTACTTCCTCAAAATTAGGCAGCAAAACCATTACTGCTTCAAAAACATTCAAAAATAAACCCGCTAACGTGCCCGTCCAGGGTTCATTACCATAATATAATGAATCACAGCAGAATGGTCAAAAAGGCTTGTTGATAAGAGGTAACATTAATAATATATATGTGTTTTTTTTTAAATCGAGTGCTGTCGATTGCTGCTATGAGTCAACAGATACCGAGCAAGGTTTGAAATGCCTCCAACGCTGATTCTCAAAGAATCCATTATGTGACAGTGTATCAGCCTAGGTAGTTATCCCGTGAAAGGGTCCAGCTAGGAAAATGCCCCTCTTGAAAAGAAACGAATGCTAATTCCCTGGCTTAATGCATTTCTGGTTGTCTGTCTCCACATCCTGTATTGGGAAATGGTAACATTTCAAGGTTAAAAATGCTGATCTCCATGCAAATTGCCTTGACAGTGAAAGTAGCTAGATCCATGAATAGATGCAGCTTTGTGGAGCTCGGCGGGTGGTGATTAACCTTAAGCAAAGCAACTGCTAATCAATATTCTGCATGAACAAACGTTGTCAACATGAAAAATGCTAATTATTTTTCAGGTGAAAGGAAATGGTTAACCCCTTCAGGGCTCCAGCCACGTACAGGGGGGATTATTGCAGTAGCTGCGAGTTTGTCCACGTAAAACCGCACGGTCTGACGCGGTCTTAAATGGCGCATTAAAACTAGCAAAAAATCCAGGGGGCGGGAAGGAGGATTTAGTGGTCTTATGTTCGGGGACAACTCCTCCCGCCTCTCCCCTCCCTCCTCCTGCAGCACCCACCTCGCCTCTTGGAGGTGGCAAGAACAAATATGCGAGTTCTTAGCAGCGGTTTAGCCTTTTAATTAGTAGAGTTAGTTTGAGTTACTAGAATGCAGCCGATTTGCAGACACGGAATGAAACCGCTTCTAAAAAAGCCGTTTCCGCGTGGCTTGGACATGCGAGGGGTCACGCGACGTGGGGGCTGCGCAGGAGCGGGGGGGCACGAGGCGCTGAGGAGAGCAGGCAGGGGGAAAAGTTTGCGCACCTCTGCTTTATATCACAATTGACTTGAACTTTTGCCTATTGCTCAGTGTTTAGCTTAGTGAGTGATTACCTAACTCCATAAAGAGAACCCCTTCCCTTACTATAACTATATGTTTGGCCATTCAGTTAAAGCAGCAATCCCCTCCAGAAGCATCTCTGATTCTAACCTATGTAATGTCGGCTACAGCCCCAGTCCTCTGCTGCACGCGCGCCTGGCGACGCGTGCGTGAGTGAAAGCCTGCGGTCTGTGGGTCAGCTGCAGGGGAAGAGATGGGGGCAGGGGGGGGCACGGCCATGATGTCACGTGGCTGGTTCTCCCTCATTTTCTGAACTGCCGCCGTGACGTGACCAGCGCTCCGTTGCCACAAGAAAACTCAAAATTCTTGTCGGCAGAAAATCTGGTAGCGGATCGCGATCGCTACACGTGCGCGCAGGCAGCTACTGGGGCCGATGTTGCAGTGAACTTATTGAGGTTTAGTGAACAGGCCCCTGAGACTTCATTCGAGTCTTAGTGACAGACATCATCACTTTTGCATATAAATGCCATTTTCTCTGGCTCGGGACCCCCAAACCTTACTGGTTTTCAGCCATTGGAAGTTGATATCTCGGAATATACGGCTATTAAACCACTGCACATTTGATTTAAAATATATAGACATTTAGGTGTTTTTTTAATGTATTTTTTTTTACATAGAAGGTAAAATACGATCCCGAACTTACAAAATCCATTCGGTAGCATATGCTTGTAAGAGTTAATACATCTTTACGATACACATAAAATACCTGGTAAGGTCCTTTCTCTTGTGATGTATTCAAGACTGAAGTTTAGATGAACTTAAGCGGAAATAACAGAACATGTCAAGTTTTTTTTTTTATATCTATTGGATAAGATCCCAGAAGTTTGCTCCTATCAACTGGCTGAAAGCATTCATTTTAAAATACTCCTAAGTCTATTTATGTGTCATTCCCTTTTCTAGTAAATAACATTTCAAATGATATGCCGCTTACATCATGATTAGACCTTGAAGCTTTTGAAATATTTGTTAAAAGAGTATTTAAACCACAAGTAGTTATGCAGTTATGTAACAAATGTACCCCACCTACATGATATAACCTTAGTCCCAGAGGTACGAAGCGCTGTTAGCCGATTTATTAAAAATTAACGCTACTGTACACAACGCTTGTGCACTAAAGAGAATAACGTCCCTATAACCTAAAGCAGGGCGGCAAGTCCAGTCCTCAAGGGCCACTAACAGGTCAGGTTTTCAGGATTTCCCTGCTTCAGCACAGGTGACTCAATCAGTGGCTCAATCCGAGCCACTGATTAAATTTTGCACAGTTTTTGCACAATTTTTAAGAAACCAAGTAAAATACCCGAACTTTAAAAATAAATGAACAGTGAATAAACTCCGTCTTTCCTTTTGCGACTATGATGAACTAGCGCTGTGATATAGCTGGCGATGGAACGATTGAATCACTGCATGATGAGACTTGCATGATTTTTATGGTTCGCTAAAACCGAAGTGAGTACATATAGCTTTGGGGTTTAACCCAGTTAAAATGATATTTGAAAAGCTGCTAAAGTGCTACCAAACATCACGTTGCATTGTTGCAGGAATCTCCTCCGCATAAAGGGAAAATGGCACATTGTAAATGGTTTTTAACTTTGGTTCTACAGATGTCAAACCCGGACAAACTGTTTACATTTCAACGTAATGGACAACAGATAAATGACCTTCATGCGTTTCGTTTTCAGCATCATTATTAGAAATATCCTATGTGGATGGAACAGATGTTGTATTCAAAGCTTTTAAGCCTTTCAAAAGGAAAACTCTCCGGAGGATATCTACTAACATCCAAAATGGCAGTTTGGGCGTTAAACTGATGCTCTTTGAATCATTTGGAATCCACGTACAGTCGTTTATCCTAAATGCATTGAGGGGCTTGGGTCTGCTTTCACTCTACTTGTATCAGCATGCAATTGGGAGAGCTGGTAATTGGACCAAAGGGAAGAGAAGGAGGGTAGGGATGACACAAACATTATCATAAGATGCATTCCTTGCTAGATTTGTTGTAGGTTGTGATATCCTTTAAGGCAGGCGTGAGCAAACGGGGGTGCGTGGGATTTTATAGGGGGAGTGCGGCGCTTCCAGACGCCCCGCGCTCTTCCAGACGCCCCATAGTCTTCCCCAAAGCATTGAAATTAAATGCCGGGGGGCAGCACGAGGTCTCTGTAAATTCTCTTACCTTGTATCCGGTTGCGTATCACCATGGCAATGAGGTAAGAGGTGGGAGCAGGGGCGGAGAACAGGCAGGGAGGTGTAGGGGAAAAAGTTTGCACACCCCTGCTTTAAAGCTGCAGTTCAAGCTGCCATTTAGATTTTTTTTTAATTCAATATGTGCATCAAATACAATCTGCACACTGACAAGTGATCAGCTAAGTTGCAGATCGATCCGTTCTCCTGTAATCGATCTCTTAGCTCAGGGTTATTTAATTCATTTATTGCTGGACTACATTACCCACAATGCAAAGTTCTGTGTGGAAGAGATCATGTGACCAGGCAGTTGCTTTATACAATTGGTGCACTTCTACAGAGAGGGTAGGGCTCAAGGGCCAGAGCCTGTCTCAGAAGAGGAAGGGGGTGTGACTTTGTAAATGGTTTCTATAGAAACAAAAATGTTTCTTACATTAGAAACATTAAAAATGTCTTTACATATTTTTTTTTAAACGTTACCGTGGTTTTAGCTATTCAAATATGTCAGTATGTATTGAATGCTGTTATATTTGTTGCGTGTTATTTAGCAATAATTCCCTTATTTATACTTATACTTTGTAATGTATCTTAATTTAGTCCTATTTGTAGGTTTAGGGGCAGAAGTATCCATATGCTTTGTATCCAGGTCCCATAAACATAGAAACATACCGGGGGGCTATGTACAGAAGTAAAATACTTCCTCTTAAAATCCTCTATTACCCTCAGCGTGCGCCATCGCCATAGTGAAGGGGTTTCACTTAGCCCGCCCTGCGGCAGCTAACGCTCCTAGCTACAGAATCCCAGGTACGCAACAGAAAAGGGGCATGTTTAGGGCGTTACTCTCCTCGGCGCAGCAGTAAACAAAAAGGAAATACTTCACTAATTAGTTAACTTCGACTTTTTTTTTACTTTTGCCGTTTTTCAGTAATGTGTCAATATTTATCAAAATATTAGCTTTGCTCCAATCTTGGTACAAAGTTTCCTTATTCAGAAATGCCTACACTTTTCTTGTACAGTTTCTGAGGAAGCGTTTTGTTAAAGTATAAAATACGTATTTAAGAGCTTTTAAGTTTACAATAATACATTGTTTATATTATATGTAGATATAGATATACATCTATAGGGAAATACATCTGTATATACATATATAGTTCTTTAAATAAATATATATATATATATATATATATATATAGATAGATATAGATATATATCTATATTAAGCCTATAGGGAACCATGTTAAAAATGGTTTTTGAGGCAAAAAGGTGACACTGTGTGCTCATTTGCATGTCATTTCCCAGAATCCCTTGCTGCAGTGGAAGTGCTGTATGCTGGGTGATAATGGAGAGAGAGAGAGAGAGAGAGAGAGAGAGAGAGAGATCTGTATTTAGTGAAGAAATAAAACATATTACTATTTGTTTCAGCCATTTACATCTATACACATTAATCATTTATTCTTCTTCTCACTCTTAAGGCTCCTCTACCCCTCCCTACATCTCAGCCCTAACGTCTCGCTATACAGTAGAGGCAACTCTTATTCGAACAAAAACCAGTGGCAATCCCCCAAAAAACCAGGAAACACCCAGGTACATTCTGAATACATGCCTGAAACTTTGCTTAAACTAGCCCCAGCATTTCTGCATTGATTAATGGCCTATCAGATTAACAGCGGGGGTCCCTGGCAGTCCCATTCAAACTCAATTGGACTGCCAGGGATCCCTGCTGTGTTAATCCTATGGGTCGTTAGTCAATGCAGAAATGCCTTAAACGTGCCTCAAACTAGCGCAGAACATACCCAGCACACACCCAGAACATACCCAGCACATACCCAGCACATACCAAGCACATACCCAGCACATACCCAGCACACACCCAGCACACACCCAGCACACACCCAGCACACACCCAGAACATACCCAGCACATACCGAGCACATACCCAGCACATACCCAGCACACACCCAGAACATACCCAGCACATACCCAGCACACACCCAGCACACACCCAGCACACACCCAGCACATACCCAGCACATACCCAGCACACACCCAGCACATACCCAGCACATACCCAGCACATACCCAGCACATACCCAGAATGTAACCCGGCTAGTTTACGGCAAATGCTAGAATAAACATTGCCTCTACTGTACACCTGCCTGACTCATGCTCTGCTCAAGGATGTCTTCGGTCTACATCTTTTGTATCTAAAGCCCTCGCCTGCCTAATACCCCTGTCACTCACTGCCCCACACGTCTGGAATGCCCTTCCCCTAAATATCCGACTGGCACCCTCTCTATCCACCTTTAGGACCTTTCTTAAAACACGCCGCTTTAATTAAGCATTTGGCTGATACTATTCTGTACATCTCATATGCAGTGACCTGCGCCCCTTGCAGACGCGCTTACCAGGACGCGCTTACCCTGCTGTCTCTGTAAGTCTCACTTAGATTGTAAACTACATGGGACAGGGACCCTGTATTCCTAATGTTACTTTTATATCTCAAGCGCTTATTCCCACTGTGTTAGATTATTATGTCCCGTGTATCACTGGTGGGAAGCGCTATGTACCTGGATGGTGCTATATAAATAAAGATATACATACATACATATATACATACATACATACTGTATATACATACATACATATATACATCATTTATTAAGTATAACAAAATATTTTGACTTATTGTGTTCATATTAAAATAAATTTACAATTGAGTAAAAAGTATTGTCATTGTCAATATTGTTTTATATACTTTGTAATGTTTACACTAATTAACCACTCACAAGGCACAGAGTGATTTGCAGATCTGTTCTGTTTCACTTAAACGGATTCACTGCACCGGCTAATGA
>WSYH01012704.1:0-18306 GCA_036426205.1 Ascaphus truei | reverse complement strand
CACAGGAATAACTATAAGAATTACTCTATGGAATCTCGCACACTGTTCCGGATTCACGCTGCTCTCTCTAAGCTGAAAGCTGGCGAGTCAGAGGAGAACAGCACGGACGGAGCCAGCGCCTCCTAACCCCGCTCTATACCCCGATAACGAGAACGCCGCGCTCTATAAGGATGCCGAGTATCTCTATACATCGATAATGAACACGCCGCGCTGCGTAATGATGCCGAGTATCACTATACACTTATAATGAACAGGTCGCGCTGTATAATGGTACAGAGTAACTCTATGCACTTCCATCCATTACTTAGAATGTAAATAATTAAAGCGTCTGCAGAATATTAATTAAGTACAGTTTCTAATAAACGTCCAGCCCGTTCTGCCGCACACTGGGGATATTTAATTGCCAGAAATACCCTAGTACACTGATTTAGTATGGCCATTATTATTGGTATTCATTTCAATAAAATCATACGGTTAAGAATGAGCGTGCTCCTGTGTTCATTTATACTGTGGCAGGTTAACTATTTCTCTGCCAGAACTCTCGCTGTTATTGAGATTTGATGTGGGTGAAGGCAAGGGAGGGGGAAATGTTTAATTTTGTGTAAATAAATATATTTTGTGTGTAGACGTGTGGGTTTAATTCATGGTTTTTCTGTAGAGTCTGTCCCTCCCCCCGCAGGGTGACACAGTGACACAGACAGGAGGGAGCTATGGGACATGGAGTCTGTCCCTCCCCCCACAGGGTGACACAGTGACACAGACAAGAGGGAGCTATGGGACATGGAGTCTGTCCCCCCCACTGCAGAGGGACAGAAAAGGGAGCTATGGCCTCTATTGTGTCATATATTTAGATATCTTTTTTTTTTCATATAGAAGCATGGAACCTTTTTGCCATAATTTGATTTTTGCTTTTTATTTCCTGCCAGTAACATTAGGATATAACATCTGGTAATGCAGATATTTATTACCAAACGTCACGTCTACAATGTCCTTTCATCCCATCGGGCCTGTCCCCTCTCCAGGGTCCAATGTGAAATGCACCCTTAATTCTTACTTTACTGGACTCCTGTATATAAGCCGCCCTCTTATCCCCATCAGGGGGAGATGCCGCTGACCCTATAAACTTATAGGAAACCCTGTGTGTGACGCTCTTACTCCATGAGAGAGAGGGGTCCAGGCCCCAATTCATAGGAATCCCCCGCTTAAAACACTGCAAATCACGTTAAACTTGTATTAATCTCCTGCGTGAAACACACCCTTAAATCCCCTCAGGAGACGCTGCTGACCCTGTTAAATGATAGGACACACTTATCCGAACCTCCTATAAAAATCAGGATTTAATCCATAATGCATCTGACATTCAAAAGTCTCTCCCCTTCCCCCCTCCCTTAGGGGCAAACAGAACACTCCATGCAAAATAGTGGTGGGTAGGCACAGGTTCCAGGTATCTGTGACAACCTCCTAAACCAATCAGAGCGATTCTTTGAACACCCCCTGCGCATTTTACTGTAATATGAATGCAATTGCACTGTGATTTTTAGGGCGACCCTGCAGCTGGGGCATTCCCTGCTTTTGCTCCCACGCCCGCTGCCTCCGTTCTCTTCTTTAGGGCTTTCTGGTTCTTCTTGTCCTCCTTCTCCAATTCTTTTACCAGCTCCTGGAACTTGACGCTTCGTGGATCCATGCTGACCCCGAACTTTTCGCGGGCTTTGGCCACGAGACGATCCCTACGGATCTGCTCTTCCCGCAGTTTCTGCTTCGCCTCCCGCTTGTCCCTCCGCCAGTCGGCCACCATCTTGGGCATCTTAGCCAAGTTGGAAGCAATCAAGCGCTCCCTGCAAGAGAGATAGAAGGCCGTGAGGAAGAGGGGGGAGGGAGGAGTGTTTTAAGAGAAGATGGCAGGGAGGGGAGTGGGAAAGCAGGGGCGTAAGACATATTAGAGAACATGGAAGGGGAGGGGAAGAGAGATTGGAGAGAGAAATAGGCAGAGGTTGAGGGGATGAGGGAGGGAGAAAGGGGAGTGAAAGAATCAAGGTGAGAGAGGAATGCTTTAAAGGGAGGTGAGAGTGGTGGGTTTTATATGGGGAGTTGGAAAGGAGAGGGACAATCAAAGTGAGGAGGATATTAGAGGAGAAGGAGAAAGTAGTGGGTTATGACATCACAGGGGAGGAAGCATCTGAGAAGTCTCCAAGTTAGAGAGTGAACACACACACACACATCTGACATTTAACTGGGATTAAATAAAAAATTGCTGAATAGTTTAATGGGAAGGTTCAGATTTAGGATAAAAAAGAACGTTAAGGGGATATGTATATCCAACAATGTGGGTACAGCCCTCTGTCTGCAGGGTGGGTTATTTGTATGGCTTTTAGTCTGTCACACACCCAGATTAGAGGGGGGGGGGGAGATGTGAGTTTCTGTGTGACAGCTGCACATGTTTGAGTTTCAGCAGGTCCCCAAATTCTCCAGGACAGTCGAGGTCTGAATTCCAAAACGTTTCACATGTGAAAGGGAAGCGGCTGCCAGCAGACAGGTGGGCAACACTGGGCTTCAGGGATGAGGTGACGTTTACAAAAAACTCCAAACTCCAATTCTTCACATCATCAACACCTTGCTGGGCACAGAGGTTTGTCGGTTTAATGGTGCTGTTAATACACAGGGTGTAAAGACAGAGGGACCACATTTATTATGCCCATTAATGTCAGTATAAGAAACTCCGACATCCTTGCCAATGGGTGACGCTGGCCCTCCGTGGAGGGGCAGTCACGCCTCCCAATGGGTGACGCTGGCACTCCGTGGAGGGGCAGTCACGCCTCCCAATGGGTGATGCTGGCCCTCCGTGGAGGGGCAGTCACGGCTCCCAATGGGTGACTCTCGCTCTCCGTGGAGGAGTAGGCACCCCTCCCAATGGGTGATGCTCGGACTCTGCGGAAGGTCAGGCACCCCTCCCAATGGATGGTGTTCACTCTCCGCAGTGGCAGACACCCAATGTGTGACACTCACTCTACATGAGCAGACACCTACCTCTCCTCTTTTTTTTTTGCCAGCTCCCTGTCCTTGGCCTCCACTCTCTCAAGCATGTCCCCCAGGCTCGGGTACCACTCCCTCTCTTCCTCCTCGAGCTCCCGGAGCTTCTCGGGTCTCGGCCACAGCGCCTCAGGATCCACCTGGGAGGCCTCCCCGTGCTTGCCGTACAGCTTGGCCTCAAACTTCGGCCCTATATGCCATTCCTTAGTCTCGGGGTCCCGAGGGTCCGGCTTATACACTCCACTTAGGCCCCAAATCCTCGGTTTCGCGTGGTAACCTGCGGCCGGCAAGGACAAAGTCAGAGACCGCAGCAAAGCCCAGCAACGATGCATGGGCGCTGCCATCTTGGAAACCCACTCTCCTTTCGCGACGGGGTCCTCAGAGTGTGGCGGAAGTGCGCCACCTGCGCTGTGCGTCAACGTGGGTCCTTGGCTGAAGCCGGGCCGTCTTCGGCATTGCCTATCTTGATTACACCTCTCCCGGAGGCTGTCTTGGCGCTGCCTGCACTGATTAGTGGACAAGTCTGGAAGGGGTGGGAAGGGTAACAGGTATCAAAAGAAGCTGAGGTTTGTTTATAGTAACGGTCCATTTCTAAATCTCTTTAAACATTGATTACAGTTGCAAAATCTCCCTATAATTCCCTTATAATGTAGGTTAAAAATGTTTTAAGTGCCACATGTTTAATTTCCCTTAATTAAAGTTCCCTTATCTCAATGCAAGTTCAGGGAGAATTAATACACCCTGCCCAAATTACCCCTCCCATGCCTGCATGTAATGCAGGGACAGATGGGGAAAACTTAGTTTTTAAATATATATATATTTTTTCACTATATATATATATTCACCTTGAAAATGCACAAGTTGGCGGTCAGTCCAAGGTTGGAAATCAGATAAATGGATGGGGAGTATTGTGACCCCCTTTTTAATGTATGGGATGGGGCTGAACTGCCATTTAATTTGCCCTGGTTGAATTCGAACGACCACCAAGACTATGGTTTCTTCTTTCTTCGCCCTCTGGTGGCGGTATGTGTGACTGCGCTCTATACACTTTACTATACAGCGGGCGCTGTGCCCGCCACAGTGCCACGCAAGGCCCGTCCTGCTCTTTATATTTTATTTATATACTGTCTATTTGTTTTTTAGTCTTGCGTCATTAATTGTGCCATTTTATTTCACAACATTTTATTTACCATGTCGGTGCCAGTCTGGTTAAATATCCTGTCTGTGCCAGTCCTGGTTTAGGAAGCTGCCTGTGCCATTGTGGCCGTGATCCTTCTGGTTTTAGATCTGCCTGTGCCAGTCCTGTTTTGATCTGGCCTCTTCCAGTCCTGGTTTTAGATGCTGCCTGTGCCATCCTGGTTAGACGCAGTCCGGGCCTGCTCCTCTGCCAGTCCTGGTTTTAGATGCTGCCTCTGCCAGTCCTGTTTTTAGATGCTGCGGACACCACCCCTCTTTTAATATGGTAATCGGGGGGGGGGGGGGGGGGGGGGGGGGGGGAGGTGTGCAAGTACCTCCTTCCATGTAATGGTAAGATATACCAACCCCTAATTTAAATCAGAGGGTGAAAATGAGTGCCCCGCCCCATTCTTTCAATCTATGGTGGTCGGATAGAGCCACCCGTTAATTTATGGTAAAAATGAAGGTACTCTTACTTCTCTACCCTTCTTGCAATCTATGGGGTGAGATGTAGCCAACCTTTTAAATGTATGGGTGATACTAGACAGGATCCTAGTTACATTATATGCGTTATGGCTTTATTTTAAGTTAGAGGGTGTCCCCCACTTTACAATTTCTTTGCAGAGTCAAATGGCACCGCCCTGAGGTTTAATGGGTCACAAATAATTGTCTTTACTAAGCGAGAGAGCAATCCATAATTTATGTGTAGAGATAGGCCTACTTTACATGATATACGGCGGCAATTGGCGTGTTGGTACCAATCCAGATTTTGTGTTATACACATCACCCGGGGTAGAGTCTGATTCCGGTCAGGCATGACATCTGTCACCCCCCCCTTTGACGAACTGTCACACTGATGTCAGGCTGGTCATGACACTAGCTTCGGGATGTCAGACGGGCGATTAGAATTAAACTAACCATATAACTGCATCTTGTCTTTGTGTAGAGCCTTTTAATTTTATTTACAATTGTAGACGGTGCAGCCACCTTTGGGACGGGATCCTGAGTAATATCTGTGTATTATACAGCGCCTTCTACTTTACAGGTATACACACGTGTGCAGCCCCTCTGGGGCGGGATCCTGAGTAATAATCTGTGTATTAATACGCGCCTTTCTATTCAGGTTATACACGGTGCAGTCCGTGCACCACCTCTGGGCGGGATCCTGATAATATCTGTGTATTATACGCGCCTTTCTATACAGTTATACACGGTGCCACCGTCTGGGTGGGGGATCCTGAGTACTATCTGTGTATTATCAGCGCCTTCTATTACAGTTAACCGGTGTCAAGCCCAGCCCACCACCTCTGGGGCGGGATCCTGAGTAATATCTGTGTATTATACAGCGCCTTGCTATTACATTAATACACGGTGCAACCACCTCTGGGAGGAATACGCAGAGAGGTGCGGCATGATGGATAGCGTAGGTGTGTTCATAGTATGGGAACATAGAGGGGGCCCCGCAGTCACATCGCTGAGCGTGTTCTTTGACCAGACATTACAGCACCTGTCCCTTATGAAACTCAAACAGACCCCCCCCCCCCCCCCCCCCCCACACAGGTCTCGTTCACACCCGTCCCACTCATCCCAATATCTCCCCCACCCGCCCGCCCCCCTCGCCTACCCTCACTATTTTTTAAAACTCTCGGCTGCCTTTTAGGGGTTAAAATGGGATCCTTTTCATCCCAGAGACGGGTGGGGGGCCGGATCTGTAACAGGTGGGACAGAGGTGCTAGATCTCCTCCCCCCCCCCCCTTTAATGACCCCCCTCCCGGGTATTTTATAGGTCCTTTCTCTCCCCACTTTCTCACAGACCCACTACCACCACCTCCCGCTGCATGACCTCTTTGAGACGCTTGAACCCACAGACGAACCGGGCGGAACAAGACCCTCACCTCCTCACCACCCTCCCCCCCCCCCCCCCCCCGATCCCCAAGGCACACCCCATATAGTCACGAGAGTGTTGCCCTCCAAGCGCCGGCCCTCCTGTTGCATTGTCTGCCTGCTGGGCAGCGCGACCCCCGAACCGATGACGACGAGGGCTCGGATGGGCTGCTATCCGTTCGGTACCTTTCTCGGATGTCTCTGTGTCGACGTTGTGGTCGCGAGCCCCCCTTGCCACCTTCTTGGGAGGAGGGATCGGGGCTCCGCCTGGGCTTTTTTATTCTTATTGGTCCACCCCTTTTGCTTCCGTTCGCTCCGCCCCCCCTTTTTTCGTAGGGGCTCTTTTTGCTTGTCCGGCTTTTGTTTGCCGCCGCTTTTTCCCCCTTCCTACCCACGCCCATTTCCCCCTTCTCCCCCCCGGTGATTCCGTTCCATTTCGGTTCCGGCGTCTGTATCTGCCGCGCTTGTGTACCTTGTCTATGAGTGGACGGGCCCACGCCGTGACCTTCTCGCTGGGTACGGGGGGGAGGGTGAGGGCGGTCCGGTGCGGCCGCGGGGATATGCGGCGGCAGGTAGGAGGAGGGATGGAATGAGGGGCAGCTGATGTGGAAGAACGCGATACGGAGGGACGGGGCGCGCGCGCACCCTGACCAGGTGCTGCCGATTGGACGGGAGGCGTTGGGGCAGGCAAAGTGTGCCAGGGCCATCCTTTATACCAGTATGCCCTCTTGTAGTATTATCGGGGGGGGGGGGGGGGACGGTGCTCTCTGATTCTGTTATTAGGAGGGGTAGAGAGACGTGTCCTGATGTCTCTGTGTATAGGAGGGGCGGAGGTACTGTGCCCGTATGTCCTGATCGTATTAGAGGAGGGGTTGAGGAGGTCATGTGTCCCTGATGCCTGTGTAATTAGGGGGGGGGAGGGTGAGGGTAAACGTATCCCTGATATCTGTGTATTAGGAGGGGTGAGAAGGTATGTTGTCCCGGATTTCTGTGTATTATGATGGGTGAGGTATGGTGTCCCCTGACTGTCTGGTATTAGTGAGAGGGTGAGAGGTACGTGTCGCTGATTCTGTTGATATTAGGAGGGGTGAGAGGTAGTGATGTCCCCGAATGCCTGTGTATTAGGATGGGGGTGAGAGGTACATATCCCTGATACTTTGTATTATGAGGCCGGGGGGGGGGGATGTAAGGGTACGTGTCCTGATTGTCATGGTAATCTAGAGAGTGGGTTGAGAGGCGTTATCCCTGATAGCTGTGTATTAGAGGGGTGAGGAGGTATAGTGTCCCTGACATAAATCTGGTAATTGAGGGGTGTGAAGGTCGTATCCCTGATATCTGTTATAGTCAATGAGGGGGTGACGAGTGGACGTATCCCTGATATCTGTGTATAGGAGGAGGTGACAGTGTACTGTTCCCTGCTGATGCTGTTGGATATAGTAGGGGGTGCAAGGTATTGTTCCCTGCTTATAGGGGGAGAACGTGTTCCATGTCGGCGTCGAATAGTCTCGATGTTGGTACAGGAGGGTGGGAGAGGTATGTGTCCCCGAGCCTGTGTATTAGAAGGTTGAGAGGTACGTATCCTGATATCTGTTATCTAGGTAGGGGGTGGGGGGGGTAAGAAGGTACGTCATCCCCTGAAAAATATCTGTGTAATAGGAGGGGTTGAGAGTTACTGTATCCCTGATGTCTTGTATTAGCAATTAGGGGAGATATGTTTCCTCGTCTGTGTATTAGGAAGTTAGGCATGTGTCCCCTGATGCCTGGTATTAGAGTGAGGTGATCTCGAACACTCTATAATATACATAGGGCAACGTTAACCTACCAGGGAGAGGAGCTGGACCATTGGGAGATAAGGGAATCCTGCCCCCCCAGAGGCTTACAAACATCTAATTAACAGAGGGACAATCCCGGCACAATACAGGGAGACGGAGGGACCTATATGTGAGTGGAAGAATCCTGCCACCTCGCAGAGCTTACACTCTAATATACCGAGGGCCGCACATAATCAATAACTGTGAGAGCAGGGACATTGGGGAAGGGAATCCTCGCCCCTCGCCAGAGCTTACTATACACTCTCAATATCAGAAGATGGGACATCAGATACAATACCAGTGAGAGGAGGGACTCACATTGGGAGAAGGGAACTCCTGCCCCGCAGACAGGCTACACGCTAATTACAGGGGACCCAGATACCTAGGGAGGGCAGGGAACCATTTGGAGAAGGGAACTCCTTCCCCGCAGAGCTAGACATCTCCTCTAAGTATACAGAGGTAACCTCGATACAATACAGGAGAGAAGGAGGAACCATTGGGAGTAAGGAATCCTTCTCCTCTGCCAGTCCTGGTTTTAGATGCTGCCTCTGCCAGTCCTGGTTTAGGAAGCTGCCTGTGCCAGTTCTGGTTTAATTTCTTGTCTGTGCTAGTCCTGGTTTTAGACACTGCCTGTGCTAGTGCTGGTTTTAGACGCTATCTGTGCCAGTCCTGGTTTCAGACGCTGTCTGTGCCAGTCCTGGTTTAATTTCCTGTCTGTGCCAGGCCTGTTTATAATCTGCTGTTTGCACACTGGCGATGCCAGCCCTACTACAGTCCCTGAACAGTACCAGTCCTGATTTTATACACGGCCACTGCCAGCTTTATCTTCAGAGTAATAATACCCTTTTTTAACATGTCCCCCCCAGACTGAGCTCCTCTCCTTCACAGGATATGAGAATATAATGCACTTTTTTAACATTTAAAATGTATCATCTCCTCGCCCAGGAACCCCCCCCCCCGACCATAAACCATTATTTAAAAGAGGAGTAATTAAAGATGGCGTCCCTCATAAGACCAAATTGACCCAGCACTGCCGACACGTGTAAGGTCGCCGGCTCCTTTGTCAGCGGGCGGGTTAATTGCGACTAATTCCCGTTGCAGCCGAAGCAGCGATAAATATTTTATCATCTCTCAGGGTCGCCGGAACCCCCCCCCCCCCTCTTCCCATGAAATGTTGTTTTCCTGCGTCCTGAAGTAGTGACGATTTTCCACAAAAAAAAATGGAATCGGTTTAGCTTTTTGTTTTTAACTGCGAGGTTTTGTTGCTGTAACCCTCCTCCGTTCCCCCTATCCAGGAAGCCTGCTCCGTGCCATCCCCCCCTCTTAAAAAGATCATCACCCTTCTTTTTATTGCCGCCCTTCCTGTTTTAGAATTTAAAAAAAAAATGGTTAGGCCGCAAAGCCTGCACTAAAGTATCTGCACTGCCACTCCTGTGTTGTTGCCCCGTGCTCTTGAGATTATCGATGGAACTGCCTTATGCTGAGCTCCTCTGAGGAGACACTTTGAAGTCTTTATAATGTCACCAAGTGAATGGCAAAGAATCCGTATTCATTTCTGTTTGGGGCTCGGTTTTTAGGAATAACACATGTATAAATCGGCGAGAAATTATGTTGTCGAGATGAGTGGGACTGAGTCTCACATATTCCTGGATTTACCCGAGAGAAATAAAGTTTCATTATTTTTTATATATATATATATATGTATTTTCCAATTGCTATGGGTTTCTATCCGGAATATTTGTGTTTCTCCATTTGACGTTGTTCCTTTTGTTATCGGGATTTGCAGCATCTGTCTGTGCTGCTGATTTTACTCGGAATAAATTGGGGTTTTTTGTTCTAATGTTCCTGTTTTTGATTAATTTTTCCTCTGCATTTATACGCAGGCATGCGGCAGTGCCAGCCTACCCCTCACACACTCACACTACACCATGCCATGTATGCACAGGTACAGCGCGGGCAGCAGCAGTGCCAGCCTAGCCCTCACACACACTACTACACCATGCCATGTATACACAGCACAGGTACAGCGCGGGCAGCGGCAGTGCCAGCCTCCCCCTCACACACTACTACACCATGCCATGTATACACAGCACAGGTACAGCGCGGGCAGCGGCAGTGCCAGCCTCCCCATCACACACACTACTACACCATGACATGTATACACAGCACAGGTACAGCGCGGGCAGCGGCAGTGCCAGCCTCCCCTCACACACTACTACACCATGCCATGTATACACAGCACAGGTACTAAGGCACTCAGGAGGCGGGTTACTGCAATAACATGTTACAGGGGCAATAAGGCACTCAGGAGGCGGGTTTCTGCAATAACATGTTACAGGGGCAATAAGGCACACAGGAGGCGGGTTACTGCAATAACATGTTACAGGGGCAATAAGGCACTCAGGAGGCGGGTTACTGCGATAACATGTTACAGGGGCAATAAGGCACACAGGAGGCGGGTTACTGCGATAACGTCTGTAGCCCTGTTTCCTAGTGAATACAGAATTACCAATGCTGTCTTACCTGTGGGCTCGCAGGGCCTAAGCCTCCGCCACGGAGAGCCTGGGGCGATACGTTGATGTACGGGTAAGCTCTTACCAAGTGCAGCGCCTCCACCTGCGATGGCTCCCAGCAGAGCGGGAGTGGTTCCTCACAGGACAATAATTCAATACTACGCACACAGCGTATAAACGAAACAGTGGCTTTACTTCCGGTAACCCTAACCATGCATGTCATTCATTTACGTATCACTCTACTAGGAGACACGATAGCTAACGCGTCTCGCATGACGCGACCCTTCACCGTGTGCCCACGCCGTGTCCAATTCCCCCACACCACAACCGCACCCCCCAAAGTAAGGTATATTATAGTTGGTGCACTTAGGAAGGTTACCTGCCCAGCGAATCCTGCGCTCGGGCCTGCAAACATACTTCGCAAAGGATCCGACGACTCAGATGTGACGATGGTACCTTCCGAGGGCGATCCCACCCGGTTGCTGCTCCTGTGCTTGAAGAGGTCTGGTCCCAAACCTCTGGGACGGTGCCGCGACAGTCTCTGGGTCTTGACGCGTCCCTCACTAATGTGACAGGTTCCTATACTAGGGCCTGTCCCTACTTTAACTCTATACTGACTGTGACTCAGGGCGTAACTGGGCCTGGGGGTATCGGGGCCTAGTGTAGAGGCTACTTGCCTCTCTACACGCAGAGCTCCTACCTCTTCTCTCCTAGCGTGCTCCCCTGCGCAACCTCCTATATCTCTTCCTACCGCAATCCTGTCGCCCTATTGGCTCCCTGGCGTCACCTGGTCTCGCTGAGGCTCCTGGGACTTGTAGTCCCCGACTCTACACCTCCTCTGATTGGTCCATGCTTCGCGGGCTACCGCAACCCCTGGTGCGCATGCACGACCTCTCCTCTGTCGCAGTCACCAACGGGGCTCACGGCGCATGCGCGAGTACCCAAAAATGGCGGCGCCCTGTACACTCGGGCCGCCGCGGAGCCTCCGGTGCACTGGAGCTCTCCCTGCACACTCTGCAACCTTCCCTTATTCTCCCATTGCAGCGGAGGTAAGGGTGACCTTGGGGAACCTGGCTACATCCTCCCCCCCTGTGGAATCCAACGTTCCCGCTTGGAATATCATAACAATAACTTTGCACACAGGTTATATAATAAAATGCATGAAATACGTACAACGATACATATCACACTCTACATAAGATTATACATTTCACTGAACATAACGATAACAGATTTCACTCTGTTGCGAGCCCACTGCTGAGACTCATAATGGGGTGCCCCGAACTGATCATAGGTCATCCTCATTGGAGGCTGCCCGACTCTCCGACTCCTTCGGAGCTGTTCTTCGGTCACTCCCAAGGGAGAGTGACTGCTATAGTCCTGAGGCTCAGCCTCTTCCCTTGAGGGGATTACAGTCTCTGCGTAGTCATTGGAAGGCACAAAACATGGACTCTGTGGGTCCAAAGAAAAATTCTCGGGAGCCACCGTATTAGGCGTTTGGTTACCGAGCCCTTTACCCGTAGCTCCTCCGGGAGATGCTCGTCGAGTTCGAGGACCCCTTTGAGAGGGCCCCTCTTGGGGATCTTCAGAGGTGGTATCATTACCAGTCTCTTGACCAACCTCACACGGGTTCGGTTCCCCGTCCAATGGAGTAGCTGGTATTTCTGGTTCATCCTCTCCCACTTGTGGGATAGGAAGCAAATGGTTCCTGTGCCATTCTTTACCTGGCCCTCTGAGTCCTTGATACGGTAGACCGGGAGGCCAGGCATCTGAGACTCTACTTCATAGACACCTTCTCGCCACCGATCAGCTAGATTATGTTTTCCCAGTACTCCCAAGTTGCGGAGAAGTACAGCATCACCAGGGCGAATGTCCCTGTGTTTGACCTTGTGGTCGTAGCGTTTCTTATTTCCAGCATTCAATTTCTCCGTAGATTTTTCGGCTTGCTGATAAGCCCGTTGCAAATTCTCTTGCAGCCGCTTCACATGCTTGAAATGATTGGCGTTGTGAACTCCATCCGTGGAGACCCTCAGTCGTATATCCACCGGCAGTCGGGCTTCTCTCCCGAACATCAGGAAGTAGGGAGAGAATCCAGTAGATTCATGTCTAGTGCAATTGTTAGCGTGTGCTAACGTTTCTACATGTCGGCTCCACTCTGTCTTTTGCACGCCAGTTAGGGTCCCTAACATGTCTAGTAGGGTATGATTGAACCATTCGGGCAGGGCATCTCCTTCAGGGTGGTACGGAGTGGTTCGTGATTTAGTGATATTCAAAATCTTTAACAACTCTCGAATTAATTTGCTCTCAAAGTCTCTACCTTGATCAGAATGTAGTCTGTTGGGAAGGCCATAGTGTATGAAGTATTTCTCCCACAGGACTTTGGATACAGTGATGGCTTTCTGGTCCTTTGTCGGGAAGGCTTGGGCGTATCTGGTGTAATGATCTGTGATGACCAGTACGTTACATATTCCCTGGCTATCCTGCTCAATACACAGGAAGTCCATGCACACTAAATCTATGGGGCCCGAGCTTTTTAGATGTCCCATTGGGGCTGCTCTTGTGGGGAGAGTCTTGCGTTGAATGCACCTGCTGCATCGTCGACAATGACGTTCCACCGCCTCTCTCATTTTTGGCCAGAAGAACCTATCTCTCACGAGCCACAAGGTTTTATCGATGCCGAGATGACCATGTTCATCATGTAGTGACCTTAGTACCAAGTGTTGTAGCATCTTAGGGAGGACCAGTTGTCGCCTACTTGGGTGATTATGATAATTCACGACTCTATACAGTAGATTATCACTCATCTCGAACTTGTCCGCTTCCCTCATATGGATGCCCACCACATCATTAGGGGTGTGCTTCAGTAGGTCTGTACGATTTTTCTGGATAGCATAGCGTATAGTGCCAGCTATCGAGTCGTGGACCTGGTAGCGCACCATATCTTTCCAGGATATAATCTTGTCAGGAGTGATGTGCATTCCGCTGGGGTCACAGTACGCAGCCGGGATGGCTTTGGATGCACACCCTAGAGAGTCCGCCACTCTTAGTTCGGAGAACGCCACTTGATCATCGACGATGGCCGCAGTACAGCACATGGCCCGCATACCGGGTCCGGGAATCTCCTCCCATTGGTCATCGTCTGGAGTGGCGTCCAGCCCCGGTCTTCTGGATAGGGCATCGGCTCCCACATTCAGGGGACCAGGTTTGTATTTCAGGGTGAAATTGTAGCTGAAGAGCGCTGCCAACCAACGATGGCCAGCCGCGTCCAGTTTAGCTGAAGTCATAATGTACGTAAGGGGATTATTGTCTGTCCGCACTTCGAAAGCAACTCCATAGAGGTAGTCGTGGAGCTTGTCCACTATAGCCCATTTTATGGCAAGAAATTCTAACTTATGTACTGTATAGTTTTGTTTGCTGGGCGTCAGACTGCGACTGATGTAGGCGACCGGCCGAAGCCCCGCTGGGTGCTTCTGATGTAACACCGCACCTAGTCCGTTGAGGCTAGCGTCCACATGTAGGATATAGGGCTGCTCTGGATCAGCATAGGCTAACACCGGGGCAGCCGTCAAACTCTGTTTTAGGCCCAGGAAGGCCTGCTCACACTCAGGTGTCCACTTGTCACCAAATGATTGCCGGGCGGAGGTCGCCTTACGTCCAGTATCCTCCGGATATATTTTAAGGAGATTGTTGAGTGGTTTTGCACGACAGGAATACCCCTCCACGAACCGACGATAGTACCCGCAGAACCCCAGGAAAGAGCGCAGTTCTACAACATTATCGGGTCGCGGCCAGTTTACTACAGCTTCTATTTTGGCTAGGTCAGTGGCTATTCCGTCGGCGGACACGATATGTCCCACATAGGTCACTGAGGTTCTACAGAATCGGCACTTGTCCAAGGACAACTTGGGTCCTTCTTTGGCGAGCGGTCGAGTACTTTCAGGAGTCTTGTCTCATGTTCCTCCAGAGTTCTTCCAAAGACGATAATGTCGTCCAGATACACAACAAAGAAAATGATAATAAATACCGGTGCTCCTGGCTCATTAAATTTTTTTCATAAGCAGAAATCCGTAGTGCTCAGGCTCTTCCTTCCTCGTCCAGATACACTAAACATTCTCTTGGATTCATATCTCCCAATGTTTCTCCATTAGTCTTTGGAAGGTGGCTGGTGCCACACAAATGCCCTGCGGCATACGGGTGAACTGATAGAACCCCAACGCACAGATGAAAGCAGTTTTCTCTTGATCCTCAGAGCTCATGGGCACTTGATAGCAGCCTGATCTTAAATCCAACACACTGAACCATTGGCTCCCATTGAGAGCATTCAGGATCTCTTCTATGCGGGGAAGGTTATACTGATCGGGGATCGTGCGATTATTCAAGGTCCTATAATCCACACACAGTCTCACAGTCCCATTCTTCTTCCTCACCACCACAATGGGGGACGCATAGGGGCTCCTTGACTCCGTGACAATCCCAGCCTCTTCCATCTCATGGATCACAGCCCGCACATCACCGACATTTATTTATTTATAAAATATTTTACCAGGAAGTAATACATTGAGAGTTACCTCTCGTTTTCAAGTATGTCCTGGGCACAGAGTAAAACAAATAATACATGGTTACAAGTACAGTTACATAAATGAACAGGGTATACATTATATACAAGACATTGCGTGCACAGTTAAAGAAAATATATATTATGAGCGTATGAAACAGTTACAGACCAGATTAAAGTGTGAGACAGCCTTAGATTTGAAAGAACTTAAACTGGTGGTGGATGTGAGAGTCTCTGGTAGGTTGTTCCAGTTTTGGGGTGCACGGTAAGAGAAGGAGGAACGTCCCGATACTTTGTTGAGCCTTGGGACCATGAACAGTCTTTTGGAGTCTGATCTCAGGTGATAGGTGCTGTATGTGGTAGGGGTGAGGAGCTTGTTCAGGTAGCTGGGTAGCTTGCCCATGAAGAATTTAAAGGCAAGACAGGAAAGGTGAACTTTTCTCCTAGACTCTAGTGTTGACCAATCTAGTTCTTTGAGCATTTCGCAGTGATGTGTGTTGTAGTTGCATTGGAGAACAAAACGACAAATTGAATTGTAGAGGGTGTCAAGTTTGCTAAGGTGGGTTTGAGGTGCCGAGCCATATACTATGTCTCCATAGTCAATAATTGGCATTAGCATCTGCTGTGTGATACGCTTTCATCCCTAGGGGCGATGTGCCGGGAGCGCTCACGAAAGGGAGTCGTATCATTCAGGCGAATAGTATGCTGGGCACTGCGACTGCACCCCACATCCATCTTGCCAGTAGAGAAAACTTCGCGTCGGTCCTCCAACTTGTCCCTTAGTCTCTCTCCACTCATCGGGCAGTCCAGACGACAAAAGTGGAAGTCTAGACCTTCGCTGGAGTCTCGGGCTCGAGCTGAGTTGACGTGGAAGGGTTCTTCTACTAAGCTGACCGGATAAATTCGACCCAATTTCTGTCCAGCATCTATAGCCATGATGAAGGGGGACAGATTCTGCACCGACACATAGGTTCGACGAGGGATGGCGGATGCCCAATCCCGAAACTCAGGTATTATTCGGTACCCTCTTCGGACGTCCTCTTCGGGAGTGCTCTCCAAGGAGAAGAGATGCTCGGTGTCTTCGCGATCGGTATATGAACACCAGGCAGGCATCCGCTGCTCTCCTCCTGGCGGAACTTCAGTTAGGCCGGCTCGACCGCAGAATAACAGTCCATAACTCTCAGGGATAAGGGCCGTGGAGTCTTCGTCCACCTGGATAGCTGAAGACTGGACATGGGCAATTCATTGGTCTCTTGTAGGTAGGCTCGAATGACGGCTCGCACAATGTCGGCGTTAGTCCCTAGGATAATTGGGTATTTGGGTAGGTCCTTGGGTTCCGGACACACGAGTGTGTCCACTTCCATGGGGTGGGATTTCCCAGTGTTGAGCTGTTGGATCTCCAAAGACACCTTTACGATACCGCCGATAGTGTAGTCTTCAATGCTCAGGCCCCTCACTTTTATATGTTCGGCCGACTTCAGCGGCCTCTTCTGAAGATGCTGATCATAGAATCCTCGATATAGGATGGTCACTTGCGATCCCGTGTCCAGCAAGGCCGAGGAATAGATGCCATCCACTAACACGCGTATGAGGGCTACCGGTCCCACTCGAGTGTTCCAATTAAGGGGAGAGTCGTCATCACCGGCAGGGGTTGGGACTGGGTCATTGGCTGCCAGGAGCTCTTGTGGTGCCGGGGACTCCGAGACCTTCCCGTCGGCGGTGTATACCATAGCACTAGGCGGAAACTTCTTGGGGGACGGGCTCCGGTCGCGGCATTCTCCCAACCGGCAGTCATAGGATATATGCCCTTTTCTTCCACACTTATAGCACGTCAGGTCACGGGACGGCGTACGACGGTTGTAGGGGGAGAGGCTCTCCCGGAGTACTTCGGTCGCTCCGACACGGTTTTGTCCGGGGTGTCCTCTTTCTTCTCACTAGCTCCCTTATTCTTGGGGGTGGAGGATCCTTTAGGTTTCTGAGGAGAATGAAGCAATAGATGAGCCTCGTGTTCCTTAACTTGCTGTAATAACCCCGTGAACGTAGGGGGGCTCCTTCGGGAGTGGTTTACGAAGATGCTCATCCATCTGGGAGGCCACAACGAATTTGTGGTGAAGTAGGGGTCCCACGCTATCTGCACACGATGGATAAAGGCCGACAATTCCTCCCCTTCCTTTTGGGTGATGGCATAGTACTTGGCCCACAGGGCTCCATCGTCTTCTGCTGCTCCATAGTCCTCCGTCAGAAATTCCACTATCATCCGAGAGGTTAAGTCAGGGTGTTGCTCCCGGTGGATACTGACCAGAGTAGAACCTGGGGGTCTCAGACATTCCATGATGCGCTGACGTTTGACAGTGTCTGTACATGACCATTCCTCCATTACGCCCCGGGTGTGCTCTGTCCAAGGTTCTATCCCGTCTTCTCCCGTGGGGACGGGCAGGGTTCCAGAGAAGGCCTTCAGCTTCCTGTAATTTTGAGAGTGAGAGGCCAGGGTTAGCGCTTCGACTAAGGGTGGTAGACTGGGCGGGGAAGCCAGCTGGCTTATCTTTTCTGTAAGCTTTTGTAGCATATCTCTACACAGTTCCGCTTCCTCTGACGCACTGGAGCCAGGACAACTGAACTCCGACCGACAACTACCGGCTTTACTTTCGGGGTAGGTAACCGGTACTGGTGTATGACACTCTCCTTGGGGCCCTTCGGTTGGTGTGTCCCTTAGGGGGTAGATGAATGGGCTTCCGCCTGGTGGGGAGTTAGGGAGCTGCAGGCACTGGGGGGCGGCCGGCTCCAGAACAACTAGGTCTCTACGACAGTCCACGAGCAAGGTATTCCACTTAGAATCTTTGTCTATTAGGACATCCACCAGGCGAGCTTTAGAAAATCCCGGTAACTGTCTTAGGCTCGTTTGCAACGTCTCTAACGTTAAGGCCATAGGTACTTGACTTATGGCTACCACGCGGCGGGCGTGTGCATCTGCCACGCCCAGTTGCGCACGCTTTGACGCGAGGGGAGAGTCATTCTTAACCGATATTTGCGGAAATTTTAATTCTTGGGCACCCAGGTCTTACTCTCAGCAGCGCCCCCAAATGTAGCCCTGTTTCCTTGTGAATACAGAATGCTACCAATGCTGTCTAACCTGTGGGCTTGCAGGGCCTAAGCCTCCGCCACGGAGAGCCTGGGGCGATAAGCCTCCAGTGCACCGGAGCGATCCCTGCACACTCTGCAACCTTCCCTTATTCTCCCATTGCAGCGGAGATAAGGGTGACCTTGGGGAACCTGGCTACACATGTTACAGGGGTAATAAGGCACTCAGGAGGCGGGTTACTGCGATAACATGTTACAGGGG
>WSYH01012703.1:0-18308 GCA_036426205.1 Ascaphus truei | reverse complement strand
AACAGTAAATAAGCGGGGAGGTTACAGCACACACACAGTATAACGTACAGTCAGTAACAGTAAATAAGCGGGGAGGTTACAGCACACACACAGTGTAACGTACAGTCAGTAACAGTAAATAAGCGGGAGGTTACAGCACACACACAGTATAACATACAGTCAGTAACAGTAAATAAGCGGGAGGTTACAGCACACACACAGTATAACATACAGTCAGTAACAGTAAATAAGCGGGGAGGGTAGAGAAATTAAAGCATGTTTCTTTGAAACTTACAAGTAGTCAGTTCCACCCAGGGAAGGGAATAAAGTCTTTAGGATGGCGCAGGGCAGTGGGATAGCTGTGTGAGGGCAGTGGGGTAACTGCGCAGGGCAGTGGGGTAACTGTGCGAGGGCAGTGGGGTAACTGCGCAGGGCAGTGGGGTAACTGCTCAAGGCAGTGGGGTAACTGTGCGAGGGCAGTGGGATAACTGTGTGAGGGCAGTGGGGTAACTGATCAGGGCAGTTGGGTAACTGCGCAGCGCAGTGGGGTAACTGCGCAGGGCAGTGGGGTAACTGTGGGAGGCGCTGATCTCAGCAGGGGTCATGCAGCAAATAGCTGCCTGGTGCACACAATAGAGGAACCACAGGGGGTATCTGGTAGGGGGGGCGGGGCGGTGTATCATTATATCATACAGCTGTAACCCAGCAATATACCCTTTCCTGATATTCTGCTTTAAAATGAAGGGACCAGGCAAGGAGACAGCAGACTGGCTTAGCTTTTCTTTATTAAGGGAGCCCGGTCTAATCGGTCACATTCATAAATTACCGAAATGTATAAACCCAGAGAGGGGTGCAGCACCCATACTTCCAGCTCCCCCTGCTGGGGGTGCAGAACACATACTTCCAGCTCCCCCTGCTGGGGGTGCAGAACACATACTTCCAGCTCCCCCTGCTGGGGGTGCAGAACACATACTTCTAGCTCCCCATGCTGGGGGTGCAGCACCCATACTTCCAGCCCCCCATGCTGGGGGTGAAGCACCCATACTTCCAGCTCCCCATGCTGGGGGTGCAGCACCCATACTTCCAGCTCCCCCTGCTGGGGGTGCAGCATAGCTATGGGAGTGCGCCTAAGGGAAGGAGATTACAGGTCTGGGCAGTCGAAAGTACACGGGAAGCAGAACAGCTCCTAGGCGGCGTGCAGCTACAGGGAAGGAGTTGATCAAACAGTCTGGGAGTGCAAGTAAGGGAAGGAGTTTACAGCTCTGGGAGTTCAGCTAAGGGAAGGAGTTATGCAGCAGCGGAGGATTGCAGCTAGAGGGAAGGAGTTACAGCTCTGGGAGTGCAGCTAAGGGAAGGAGTTACAGCCCTGAGAGTGCAGTTAGGAAGGAGTACAGCTCTGGGAGTGAGCTAAGGAGAGAGTTACAGCCTGGAGTGCAGCTAAGGGAAGGAGTTACGCTCTGGAGTGCAGCTAAGGGAAGGAGTTAGTTACAGTTGGTTGAGTGAGCTAAAGGTGAAGGAGATACAGCTCTGAGGTGCAGCTAAGGGAGGAAGGAGTTACAGCTCTGAGAGTGCAGCTAAGGAAGGATGAGTTTACAGCTCTGGGAGTGCAGCTAGGGAAGGAGTTACAGCTCTGGGGGGTGCAGCTAAGGGAAGGAGTTATTTACAGCGCTGGGAGTGCAGTCAAGGGAAGGATACGCTGGGAGGCAGTAAGGAAGGAGTTACAGGTCTGTGGGACTGAAGCTAAGGGAGGTAGTTACAGCTCTGGGAGTGCACTAGGGAAGGAGATACAGCTCTGAGAGTGCAGCTAAGGGAAGGAGATACAGGTTGGGAGTGCAGCTAGGGAAGAGATACAGCTATGGGAGTGCAGCTGAGGGAAGGAGTACAGCTCGAGAGTGCAGCTAAGGGAAGGAGTTACAGCTCTGGGAGTGCAGCTAAGGGAAGATTTACAGCTCGGGAGTGCAGCTAAGGAGAAGGAGTTAAAGCTCTGGGAGTGCAGCTAAGGGAAGGAGTTACAAGCTCTGAGAGTGTGCAGATAGGGAAGGAGTTACAGCTCCTGGGAGTGCAGCTAAGGGAAGGAGTACAGCTCTGGAGTTGCAGCTAAGGGAGGAGTTACATCTCTGGGGAGTGCAGTCTAAGGGAAGAGTACAGCTCTGGGAGTGACAGCTAAGGGAAGAGTTACAGCCTTGGGAGTGCAGCTAAGGGAAGGAGTCACAGTCTGGAGTGCGCTAAGGAGAGTTACAGTCTGAGTGCAGCTAAGGGAAGGAGTACAGCTCGGAGAGTGCAGCTAAGGGAAGGAGTTACAGCCCTGAGAGTGCAGCTAGGGAAGGAGTTAAACAGCTATGGGAGTGCAGCTAGGGAAAGGGAGTACAGCCCTGAGAGTGCAGTAAGGGAGAGTTACAGCTCGGGAGTTGCAGCATAAGGAAGGAGTACAGCTCTGGGAGTGCAGCTTAAGGGAAGGAGTTACAGCTCTGAGAGTGCAGATAAGGAAGGAGTTAAAGCTCTGGGAGTGCAGCTAAGGGAAGGAGATACAGCTCTGAGGTGCAGTAAGGGGAGGAGTACAGTCTGAGGAGTGCAGATAAGGGAAGGAGTTAAGGTCGGGACGTGCCAGCTCAAGGGAAGGAGTTACAGTCTGAGAGTGCAAGCTAAGGGAAGGAGTTACAGCTGGAGTGCAAGCTAAGGAAAGAGACACAGCCTGAGAGTGCAGCTAAGGGAAGGAGTAGTTCAGCAGCTGGAGTGCAGCTACGGGAGGAGTTACAGCTCTGAGAGTGCAGCTAAGGGAAGGAGTTACAGCTCTGGAGTGCAGCTAAGGGAAGGAGTAGTTACAGCTATGAGTGCAGTATAGGGAGGGAGTTACAGCTCTGGAGTGCAGCTAAGGAAGGAGTTACAGTCTGGGGTGCAGCTAGGGAGGAGTTACAGCCTGGAGTGTAGCATAAGGGAAGGAAGATACAGCATCGGGAGAGGCAGCTAAAGGAAGGAGTTACAGCTCTGGGAGTGCAGCTAAGGGAAGGAGTTACAGCTCTGGGAGTGCAGTAAGGGAAGGAGTACAGCTCTGGGAGTGCAGCTAAGGGAAGAGTTACAGCTCGGGATGTGCAGCTAAGGGAAGGGAGTTACAGCTCTGGAGTGCAGTAAGGGAAGAGTTACAGCTCTGAGGTGCAGCTAAGGGAAGGAGAGTCTGAGTGCAGTAAGGGAAGAGTTACAGCTCTGGGAGTGCCAGCTAAGGGAAGGAGATTTACAGCTCTGAGAGTGCAGCTAAGGGCAGGAGTTAAGCTCTGAGAGTGCAGCTAAGGGAAGGAGTACAGGTCTGGAGTGCATAAGGGAGGAGTTAAGCTGAGCGTGAGCTAAGGGAAGGAGTTACAGCTCTGGGAGTGCAGCTAAGGGAAGAGATTACAGCTTGGGAGTGCAGCTAAGGAAGGAGTTACAGCTCGGGAGGGCACTAGGGGAAGGAGTTACACTCTGGGAGTGCAGCTAAGGGAAGGAGTTACGCTATGGGAGTGCAGCTAAGGAAGGAGTTACACTCTGGGAGTGCCGCTAAGGGAAGGAGATTACATATGGGGAGTGCAGCTAAGGGAAGGAGTTACAGTCTGGGAGTGCAGCTAAGAGGAGGAGTGAGCAGGAGTTACAGCTCTGGGAGTGCAGCTAGGGAAGGAGTTACAGCTTGGGAGTGCAGCTAAGGGAAGGAGTTACAGCTCGGGAGTGCAGCTAAGGGAAGGATACAGCTTGGGAGTGCAGCTAGCTAAGGAAGGATTAATCTCGGGAGTGCAGCTAAGGGAAGGAGATACAGTCTGGGTAGGTGCAGCTAAGGGAAGGAGTTACATGCTCTGGGAGTGAAGCTAAGGGAAGAGTTACAGATCTGGGAGTGCAGCTAAGGGAAGGAGTTACAGTCTGAGAGTGCAGCTAAGGAAGGAGTTACAGCCTGGGGAGTGCAGCTAAGGGAAGGAGTTACAGCTCTGAGGAGTGCAGCTAAGGAAGGAGTACAGCTCTGGGAGTGCAGATAAGGGAAGAGTACAGTCGCGGGAGTGAGCAAGGGAGGAGTTAAAGGCTGGGGGCGCTAAGGGAAGGGTTACAGCTGACGTGCAGCTAAGGGAAGGAGTTACAGCTCTGGGAGTGCAGCTCAAGGGAAGAGTTTACAGCTTTGGGAGTGCAGCTCAGGGAAGGAGTTACAGGTCTGGGAGTGCAGCTAAGGGAAGGAGAGATACAGCTCCTTGCGGGGAGAGTGCAGCTAAGGAAGGAGTTACAGCTCTGGGAGTGAGCAAGGGAAGGATGTAGGAAGTAACAGCTCTGGAGTGCAGCTATAAGGCGAAGGAGCAACAGCTCTGGGAGTGCAGCTCAAGGGAAGGAGTTACAGTTGGGAGTGACAGCTCAAGGGAAGGAGATTTACAGGTCGGGAGTTGCCAGTAAGGGAAGGAGAGTTACAGACTAGGGAGTGCAGCTATAAGGGGAAGGAGTTAAGACGTACAAGGTTGTGGAGTGCAGCTAAGGGAAGGAGGTACAGCGTCTGAGGAGTGCAGCTAAGGGAAGGGAGTTACCCGCTCGGAGAGTGCACGCTAAGGAAGGAGAGCAGTACAGCGTCTGCGGAGTTGCAGCTAAGGGAAGGTAGTACCAGTTCGAATGTAGTGAGCAAGGGAAAGGAGTTACAGAACCTGGGCAGTGTCAGTCTAAGAGAAAGGAGTTACACGGGCAGGCAAGCCATATAGGGGGACAGAAAGGAGTTACAGCTCTGGGAGTGCAGCTAAGGCGAAGGAGTTACAGCGTCTGGTTTTCGAGTCAGTCAAGGGGAGTTTAAAGTCGGAGTGCAGCTGGAGAGGCCTCCAGCAAACAGGTAACAGTAAACAGAAATAGTCGAGTAACAGTAATAAGCGGGGAGGGGTACAGCACACCACACAGTATAAGTACGTCAGTAACAGTAAATAAGCGGGAGGTTACAGCACACACACACAGTCAGTATAACGTCACAGTCAGATAACAGTTAATAATGCAGGAGGTTACAGCACACACACAGTATAACGTACAGTCAGTAACAGTAAATAAGCGGGTGGAGGTTACAGCACACACACACAGTATAAGTTACAGTCAGTAACAGTAAAATAAGCGGGAGGTTACAGCACACACACAGTTAACGTACAGTCAGTAACAGGAATAAGCGGGGGAGGTTACAGCCAACATACATGTATTACACGTACATTACAGAACCGTAAATAAGCGGAGAGGTTATCAGCACACACACACAGTATAACGTACAGCAGTAGAACAGTAAATAAGCGGGAGTTGGGGTATACAACACACACACAGTATAACGTACAGTCAGGTAACAGTAAATAAGCGGGGAGGTTACAGCACACACACCGTATAACGTACAGTTCAGTAAACCGTAAATAAGCGGGGAGGTTACAGCACCACCACAGTAACAGTACAGCGTAACAGTAAATAGCGGGAGGGGTTACACGCACACACACAGTGTTAACGTACAGTCAGTACAGTAAATAGCGGGAGGTTGAGTTACAGCACACACACAGTAAACGTACAGTCAGTAACAGTAAATAAGCGGGGAGGTTACAGCACACACACATATAACGTACAGTCAGTAACAGTAAATAAGCGGGGAGGGTACAGCACACACACACAGTTATAACGTACAGGCAGTAAAAAGTAAATAAGCGGGAGGTTACACAGCACACCCACAGTATAACGTACAGTCCGTAACAGTAAATAAGCGGGGAGGTTACAGCACACACAATATAAGTACAGTCAGTAACGTAAATAAGCGGGAGGTTACAGCAACACACCAAGTATAACGTGCAGTCAGAACAGTAAATAAGCGGGAGGTTACAGCAACACACAGTATAAACTACAGTAGTAACAGTAATAAGCGGGAGGGTGTTACACGCACACAACACAGCATAATACACGTACGTCAGTAAACAGTAAATAAGCGGGAGGTTACGCACACAACAGTATAAAGTACAGTCAGTAAACAGTGAAATAGCGGGGAGGTTACAGCACACACACAGTATAACGTACAGTCGTACAGTAATAAGAGGGGACGCTTACAGCACAAACACAGTCAGTATAACAGTACAGTCAGTAACAGTAAATAAGCGGGGAGGTTACAGCACACACAGTATAACGTTCAGTCAGTAACAGTAAATAAGCGGGAAGTTACAGCCACACACAGAACGTACAGTCAGTAACAGAATATAAGCGGGAGGTTACAAACTACACACCACAGACTAACTACAGTCAGTAACGTAAATAAGCGGGGGGAGTTACAGCACACACAAGTATAACGTACAGTCAGTAACCAGTAAATAAGCGGGGAGGTACAGCACACACACAGTATAACGTACAGCATTAAACAGTAAATAAGCACGGGAGGTTACCAAACACACAGTAACGTACATTCAGTAACAGTAAATAAGCGGGAGTAAAGCACACACACAGTATAACGATACAAGTCAGTAACAGTAAATAAGCGGGGAGGTTACAGCACACAACAGTATAAGTACAGTCAGTAACGTAAATAAGAGGCGAGGGGGAGGTTACAGCACACACACAGTATAACGTACGTCAGTAACAGTAAATAAGCAGGACGCGCTTACGCACAAACACAGTATAAAGTTTAACAGTCCTAACAGTAAATAAGCGGAGGTTACAGCAACACACAAGTAAAGTACAGTCAGTACAGTAAATAAGCGGGAGGTTACAGCACCACCACACAGTATAACGTACAGTCAGTAACAGTAAAAGAAGGGGAGGTTACAGCAACACACAGTATAAAATACAGTCAGTAACAGTAAATAAGCGGGAGGTTACAGCACACACACGTTATAACGTTACAGTAGCAGTTAAGCAGAGTAAATAACAGCGGGAGGATTACAGCACACAACAGTCTAACGTACAGTCAGTAACAGAACATAAGAGGGAGGTTACAGCACACACACACAGTAGAACGTACATCAGTAACATAACTAAGCGGGTTAGGAGTACAGCAACACAGCGTAAACGTACAGTCAGTAAGTAGTAAAAGTAATAATGCGGAGGTCCAGCAACCACACCATGTTAATAACGTACAGTCAGACAGTAAAGTAACGACGGAGGTTACAGTACACACACAGTAGTTATAACGTTACAGTCAGACACATTAAATAAGCGGGAGGTTCCAGCACAACCACACTAGTTTATAACGTACAGTCAGTAACAGTAAATAAGGGGGGTTTACAAGCAACACACCAGTATAACGTAACAGTCCAGTAACAGTAAAATAAGCGGAGGTACAGCCCACACGCGTATAAGTCACCAGTAAACAGTAAAATAAGCAGGAGGTTACAGCAAACAACACAGTATAACGTAAGTCAGTAAAAGTAAATAAGCGGGAGGTTACAGCACCCACAGTATAACGTACAGTCAGTAACAGAAATAAGCTGGGGAGGTTACAGCACACACACAGGGTATAACGTACAGTAAGTAACAGTAATAAAGCGGGAGGTGACAGCACACATACAGTATAACGTACAGTCATGTAACAGTAAATAAGCGGGAGGGTTACAAGCACACACACAGTATAACGTACAGTCAGTAACAGTAAATAAGCGGAGGTTACAGCACACACAGTCTAAAAGACAGTCAGTAACAGTAAATAAGGGGGAGGTTACAGCAAACACAGTATAACGTACAGTGTAACAGTAAATACAGCGGGAGGTTATAGCACACACACGTATAAGTCACAGTCTTCAGTAACAGGAATAAGCGGGGAGGTTACAGCACACACACAATATAACGTACAGTCAGTAACAGTAAATAGCGGGGAGGTTACAGCAACACACCAGTAAACGTACAGTCAGTAACAGTAAATAAGCGGGAGGTTACAGCACACACAGTAACATACAGTCAGTAACATAAATAAGCGGGAGTTACAGACCACCAACGTATAACGTACCGTCAGTAACAGTTAAATAAGCGGGGAGGTTACAGCACAGCAACACATATAACGTACAGTCAGTAACAGTAAATAAGCGGGGGTTACCGCACACACACAGTATAACGTACAGAGTCAGTACAGTAAATAAGCGGGGAGGTTACACACACCACAGTATAACGTACAGCAGTAACAGTAAATAAGCGGGGGGGAGGTACAGCACACACACAGTATAACACCAGTCTAGTAACCGTAAATAAGCGGAGGTTACAGCACACACACAGTATAACGTACAGTCAGTAACAGTAAATAAGCGGGGAGGTTACAGCAACCACAATATAATCAGTCGTAAGAATAAAGTACGCACTACACGTACGAACCTCAGTAACGTAATAAGCAGGGGGACGTTCACAGGCCACACAACAGTATACGCTACAGTCAGCAGAACAGTAAATAAGCGGGGAGGTACAGCACACGAATCAGTGTAACGTACAGTCAACAGTAAATAAGCGGGAGGTACAGCACAAACACAGTATACGTACAGTCAGGACGTCAAAAAAAGCGGGAGGTTACAACACACACACAGTTATAACGTACAGTCAGAGCAGTAACAGTAATAAGAGAGGGAGGTGTACAGAAACACACACAGTATAACGTACATATCAGTAACAGTCAATAAGCGGGGCGGTACAGACACACCACAGTGTTAAGTACAGTCAGTAACAGTAAAAAGGGGAGGTTACAGCAACACCACACAGATAACGTACAGTCAGTGAACAAGTAAATAAGCGGGCGAGGTTACAGCAACACCACACAGTGCTAACGTACAGCCGTAAAAGGAACAGTAAATAAGAGGGAGGTAGCACAGCACCCACAGATAAGTACAGTCCAGTAACCAGTAAATAAGCGGGGCAGGGCAGTACAGCACCACACAATACAGTAATAACGATAAACGGGAGTCCACAACACAAACGTCACATCAGTAAATAAAAGGGGGGTTACAAGCACAGAACAGTAACGTACGTCAGTATCAGTAAAAGTTAACATAGGGAGGGGGGACAGAAACGGAGGTAAGCCACACACACTTGTATAAGTACAGTACAGACAACAAGTTAAATAAGCGGGGAGGGTTACCAACACACACACAGTTGCGTGCTGTACAGATGAGGGGGTGTCACAGATCGTAAGTAGTAAGTAAATAAGCGGAGTTTAGAACAATGTTATAAGTCTGAGTACAGTAACGGGAGGTGTACAGCCACACAGCTGAAGACACGTAATCAATACGTAATAAGCGGGGGGTTACAAACGAGTCAGTAACAGTAACATAAATAAGCGGGAGGTAGAAGCACAAACAGTATAAAAACACGTCAGAAAGTAAATAAGCGGGGGAGGTACCGCAACAACTAACAACAGCTAACATACAATAACGAGGTTCACAACAGTATAACGTAAGCCGAGTAGACCAGTAAGCTGGCGTGAGAGTAGTCCACACACACAGGTATACACAGTAGTCCAGTATACCGGAGAGGGGGAGTAAAGCGGGAAGGTTGTTACAAGAACAACCACACCTGTATAACGTAAAGTCATAACAGTAAATAAGCGGGGAGGTTTACAGCACACACACCGGGTTACCGTCGACAGAATACGGGAGTACACGTTGTATACAGAGTAACAGTAAAAAGCGGAGGTTACAGCACACACACACGTATAACATACAGTCCGTTAACAGTAAATAAGGGGAGGTTTACAAGCACACACACAGTATAAGCATACAGTCAGTAACAGTAAAAAGCGGGGAGGGTGAGGAAAATTAAAGCTGTTATGGAAACTACAAGTAGTCAGTTCACCCCGGCGGAAGGGAAAAGTTCTTATAGGATGCGAGGGAGTGTGGAGAGCTGATGTGAGAGGGAGTGGAGTGCGGTAAATCGCAGGGCAGTGGGGTAACGGTACACTTGAGAGGCGATGGGGTAAGTGGAAGTGGCGACGGCAGGGTGCGGGGGTAACGCTCAAGGCAGTGGGGTAACTGTGCGAGGCAGATGGGGATAAAATGTGTGAGGGCCAGGTTGGGTTAACTGATCAGGAGTGTGCGGTAAAAAATGCGCGTCAGGCAATGGTGGTAACTGCGCAGGGCCAGGTGGGGTAGACATGGTGGAGAGGCAGCTGATCTCTAGAGGGGGTCTTGCAAGCAAATAGCTGACTGGTGCACACCACATTAGAGGGAAACAACCAGGGGGTATCTGGTCAGGGGGGGCGGGGGGTTGTTTATCATGTTATCCATTTATTCATAACAGCATGAACCAGGCAATATACTTCCTGAATTATGCTTTTAAAATGAAGGGACAGCAAGGAGGACAGGCAGACTGCTAGCTTTTCTTATTTAAGGGGCCCGGTCTAATCGGTCATTCATTCTAATCCGAAATGCATATACCAAAGGGGTGTGACCATACTTCACCAGCTGGGTTCGACCAGACCAGTCCCTGGTGCAGACAACTCCGTACCTGTGGGTGCAGAAACAACATTACCTCCCATGGGGGGGCGACATTCCGCCCCCGCATGAGGGTGAAGACACCCATACTTCCAGATCCCCCTGCTGGGGGTGCCACCCAACAATTTACTTTCCAGCTCCCCCGGCTGGGGGTGCAGAACCATTACTTCCAGCTGCCACCTGCTGGGGGGCCAGCACCCAATTACAGTCCTCCTGATGCTTGACCCAATTCACCTGATGTGGGGTTGTGCAAGCCACCAATATTCCATATCCCCGTGCGGGGGGAAGCACACACCAATACTTTCCAGCCCCCCTGCTAGGGTGTCAGCACCCATACTTCAAGCTCCCCTGCTGGGGGGTCACGCACACCATACTTCCAGGCTCCCCTGCTGGGGTTAGAGCACCCATACTTCCAGTCCCAATGCTGGGGGTGCGCAGCAACACTACTTACAGCCTACCCCCTGCTGGGGGTGAAGCACCAATTCCAGCCCCCCGCTGCTGAGGTGAGCTCGCACCTGTGGGCGTCGACACCCATACTTCAGCTCCCCACTGCTGGGGGTGGAAGCACCCATATTCCAGCCCCCCTATGCTAGGGCGGGCTTGCAGCACCATTACGTCAGCTCCGCCCTGTGGGGGTGTGCAGAGACCCATACTTCAAGCCCCCCTTGCACTAGCGTCGAGTGCAGCACCCATAACTTCCAGTCCCCTTGCTGGGGGTGAAACAGCACCAATACTTACCAGCACACCCACAGTTGCCTGAGGGGTGCAGCACCCATACTTCCAGCTCCCCCTGCTGGGGGTGAAGCACCCATACTTCCAGCCCCCCCTTGCTAGGGGTGCAGCTAGCAAACAAGGGCAGACGCAGGATTTCCGGGCAGTCCTGCACCGTTAACTAGCTCATTTCTAACAGAGTAATGTGCACTTGTGTTACATACAATGGGCTCTGCACACCTGGGGGCAGGGACATGAGGGGACAGCAGGGGGACAGCAGGGGGACAGCAGTGGGACAGCATTGGCTGACAGATCACTTTTGATTGCAAAGAGAGAGGAGGAGCTTTCAGGTGTCTGTCGGACGGAAAGCGAGTCCCGCTGTTACTTCTCCTTCAGGGGAGTCCCGCTGTTCTGGTCCTGAAGACCGCTCCTGGAAATTGGTGATACAGAAACATTGGGTAATTTGATTGTACTGTAGCACATCAAGTGTGTCCCTTCCCCTGCACAGTGACACAGGCACAAGGGACTTATGTGCCAATGACGTATGTCCCTGCCACCTCTACCACCATGCAAGTTTCTAGCAGGCCAGATCAGGCCTGGAGATTTTTATTTACATATGGTAAAAAGGGACAGCAAGGGATCCGTCTGTTATATCCTTTGTTTGCCATTTGACCACTACCTATCTCCATAGAAGCCCACTCAGACCTGCTCTCTTATTGTTATTTCTCCATCATCCCCCATGACCGTGCACACCAATGGGAATTTAGACCCGCTCAGTTCGGGATAGGACAATTAATATATATATAATTTTTAGTCCTATTTGCCTTGAGGTAACGGTTGCCCCCCTTGGATCCTTTTCTCGGGCTGCTTACCCAGTCGCCTTACCAGGGTTTTCCCCTGGAGTCTTGCATGTGTAAGCTGGGAAAACGCAGCTGCATGAAGACGCAGACGGCAGCGTCTGGCGGCACAATGTCTCTTCCCGATGGCGGGGTCGGGCTCCTGCTAAGCCAAACCCGAAGTGAAGGGTTGCACCTCTGAAGATGGCCTCCACGCCGGGGCAGGGGGCGCTTGTAGGTCTGTTTTGCTGGGAGCAGTAATATCCCCTCACTCCTGGGGTTGGGTAGCCAAGAGATAGTATCACAGGGTGTCACGGGAGACTCCTGTGGCGGGTAGGATCTCGGTGGCCGGAACAGCAGGAGCGTAGTAGGGGTCACAAGCAGAGATCAGAGGCAGGCGGCAGATAGCGAAGTCAGGTAACAAGCAGTGGTCCGAGGCAGACGGCAGGTAGCGAAGTCAGGTAACAAGCAGAGGTCGGCAACGAGGAGACTAGAACAGGACAGGCGAGCAGGGACAGGTCTGGGAGCAGGGACTTAGAACGGGAACAAACAGGGACAAGCCAGATTACCAGCAAGGGCCTTACTGTGAACAGACTCAAATACAGGTACAGGAACAAATCAGGATCAGAGGCATGTGCATAGGAGTCTGACTTGAAACAGAGGCAAGGGAGGAACAGGAATGGGAGGTTTATATAGGCCGGCTGGGAGGTGGAGCACAGGTGCAGAGGTGTCAGGTATCAGGGTCTGGAATGTTCCTTAGTTTAGCAGCAGCAATCCCGGTGGACAAGTATAGGTACTGCAGGCTAGAACAAGACATTGAGAGTGGCAGCAGTCCCGGTGGCCAAGCATGGGTACAGCAGGCTAGAGAATATGACACAGGGCCAGGATTAAGTAATGCCCGAATGTCACCTGATTTGAAGGTATTGTTTGTCTATTCTCTTCCAGTTAGTGGGAGAATGTCAGTGTCTGCCTGCTGCCGTGTTTATCATAGACTGGTGGCTCCCCTGAGCACAAAATGGCGTCTGAGACTGTGGAGTCATTTGTTACTGAACACCAGAAACGTTTTAGCCGAGATAAAACATTGCACTGCGTCTTGTGCCCTGAATGCTTACAGAATACTATTTCTGAAGACGCTCCAACCCAAATGAATACGTTCTGTCATGTAGACTGTTGAGGCAGCTGTGAATGAGGAAAGTCTGCTTCTCTTATGTGTTCCAATCACTTCCCGCGGATTCAGACTTGCAGGAAGCTCTTTATTCGGATTGGGAGGACACATTTGAAGGAGAAATTAAGGAAGAACATGAGAAGATTGATGCTGTTGATAAGATCATTAGAGCAGGAAGACAGCCTATGGATATTGAGGGCAAGAAGGAAGATCTCAATACAGGGGATTGTGTTTCCCTGGAATCAAAGAGAGTCTGGTCAATTCATCAAGAATATAATTTCTAATGAGTGGCAACATCCAGAAAAGAGACTCTACATCCAAACATTTATTTTCCAAAATGTATTCATTTGCAACACAAGATGCACAACCCTGGGATAATCCCCTACTAGAATTGCAAGTATACTCTTAGAAGACGTTTCCTTCCAAGACCTTATGGAGAAGAAAATGGAGCAGTTCCTCCTACTTGTTATTTTTTTGTTATTTGGCCCCCATTTTTACAGGATGAGGACCAGGGGTCCCCTGAGCAATACTATTTCCAAAAGTGTGTTAATCAGCAGAAGTTATTCTTTCCATAAATCTTTTGGACCTTCGGGCTATATCCCAAGCAATTGCACATTTTGCTCGTGTCCTAGGAGTTGCGCTGAAAGTCTTTTCAGACAACGGGTGGCACAAAGAGCTTACACTCAGTGAATGAGATCTGTTTATATTTCTCTGAAGAACTTCTTAATTAGCCAGAAAATGCATCCTGGCAAAGGGATGGTAAAGAAGGAAGTCTTTAATCAAGTAGTAGACGAATGGGGTTTGCCAGATGTGGATCTCATAGTAACAGACAACAACGCCAAACTGCCTATGTTGTGGTCCCGGTAGGGGCGAACATACTTGTGACATGGGGGGGGGGAGGATTTGGCCCGGGATAATGGGGTTACACCCCAATTGGCCCACCCCCTGACTCACCAGGGAGACAAGGGTTTAACTGGGACTGAGGTCCAAAAATGTGATTTAAACCCTTGTTATGACATGAAAGTGTATATTCCCCTGGTTCCCTGTTGTTATTGTTAGTATCAGTGTCTGCATCACACACACACTAGGATCCAATCCGGGAGTACAAGGGTTATAGTTTCGTTTCTTTAAATTATAAGCCCTTTGGTAATTTTCCCCGCCTTTTCAGGCACCTTTTGGCAGGGTCCCATAGGCCGCCATAGGGCTCAATGCATTCTAATGGCGAATCCTTGCTGTTTTGGTCCTGTTTCCTGTGAAGACCAGCAGTGGCGTCCGAGAGGAGGAGCGGCGGTTTTCCCATTGTAAGTCAATGGGACCCATTGACTTCAATGAAGATTCCTCGAAGGAATTTCCAGGAACGAGTTGCTGCCGTCCAAACCGCTTAAAACCGCAAAGCAGATACTTTTTCAATAAGAGAGCTTTGATCACTTAGCAGTCAAGTTCACACGACAAGTGGCGTGGAATAACAGTTCTAGAGCACTAGAAATAAAATTCTTTTGCTGGCCACTAGTTCCTAGGCCTCCCCCCACTCGACCACAACCGGGTCCCGAATCCTGGACTCCCGATAAGGTCGAACCGAGAAGAGCGGGTCGCGCCATAGGTTCCAATGGCGGCGGCAGAAACACTCAGAAAATGGCTAAGTGTAAAAAGCTGAAATTTAGAATCATAGCTCCGGTTCGGAGGGTCCAGAGGGCCAGGCGTTTTGGGTGACTCTGTAGTCACTGCTTCTGCCCGGCATCGGCAGAACCATCCTTGACCCGTTTGGACCAACCCGATGGAGAATGGACCCCCTTGAAAGTGCCGTGACTTTTCCATGACTCCAATGGCGGCCAATCTCCATTGTGCCGGCTATGCGGAAAAACCCCCATTGACTTCCAAAAAACAAAAATTTCAAAAAAAATTGTCAAAAAAAAAAACTTCTCAAAAAAAAAACTTGTCCAAGAATTGACCTTCACGTAAAAGAGTTTCCAAATAGACAAAACAGACAAACCTTCAAACGGCGGCATAGCCCCGTTTAAGTCTATGCGGGGCGGATTCCTAAAGACGCCAACGGCGGCGGTTGTGGCCATTGAAAGTCATGTGCTGCGGAGCCCGTTGTTTTCAATGGGGATTTAGTGAAAAACCGTGATTTAATTTACAGCGGAGTTTATTGTATTAAAATAGGAAACGGTTTAAGGTGTATTTGTGTAACTCCGGTTCCGAAGGTCGTAGCAAGAAGAAGGATGAGCAAAAGATACCTTGATGCACAAGGCCGTGTAAGTGACATTCTTATACAATTTAACATCATTACCCTCCCACCACACTCCAGACAAGAGATCCATTTAGGTATAAGTATACCCTATTGCACCCGTCAGAGGTCATTAACAGCCTCCATTTATCCTATCACCCCTCATCCTGTGCTCCCCCTTTCTTTTCTGTGTTCCAATTACCATTAAGGGCCCGGGATAGATCCTGTTGGGGTCAGAGTCACCACGACGTTAAGGGGCAATATACCCCATGAAGGTTGTAATATACAATATACTCTATCTTTTCCACACCGCACGTTGAGTTAGCGCCCGGGTATTTTCTTGCTGTATTGTCCTAATTACTTTGGCCAGAAGAATTGGGGAGTGAGATTGTTGTGTACGGTATCACAGTTTCGCCCACAGGTGGTCGCAATTTTCCATATGAGCCATGAAATTGCAGCGCCTTCATTCTGCCCCAATGCCAAGAGGAGAACGAGAAACGTCCTCACTGTGTGGACGTTGGAAAGACATTATCTCACTATAATAATCAGCTGAAAGGGTGCAAATTATCTGATTTGTTTTCTGAGGGTTTTGCTGCCTCAATATCGTCAATAGCAAAATGGATCAGGGTTTGTATAGAAGAAGCCTACAAAGCCAAACAATGGGAGTCCACTACATTTTATGGCACATTTTTCAAAAGCCATGCCAACTCTTAGGCTAATGCGGTACAAAGTCAGAGGACATATTTAAGGCAGCTGTACAGTCCTCACAGAATACGTTCATTAGGCACTAAAAATTGGATATATTAGCCTCCAGTTGTTACGATCGCGTACGTCGCTGTGTACTGTCCAGGAGACAGACCCGCTAGGCAGAGAAGTAGGGGTCACAGTTCCAAGGTCGTCAACGATAGGCAAGAATAAGGCAGGCAGGACATGGCTTCCAGCAGGGAACAAGGTAACCCGAACCTTGCACAGGCAAGGAAGAGCGGGGAATGAAGCCTTATAAAGGGTGCTGGCAGGTGCAGGCAAAAAAGTCCAGAATGAGGCTAACTTCCTGCCTCGGCGGCCATGTTGGTAGAGGCAGATGTCCTGCTTCGGTGACCATTTTGGGAGATCCTAGTCGATCCAAAATGAGGCAGAGGAGCTTCCTGCTTCGGTGGCCATGTTGGTAGAGGCAGATGTCCTGCTTCGGCGACCATGTTGGGAGATCCTAGTCGATCCAAAATGAGGCTGACTTCCTGCTTTGGTGGCCATGTTGGTAGAGGCAGATGTCCTGCCTCTGCAGCCATGTTTAGGGATCCTTATACCAGTGAGGCTAAATTTGGAGGGAAGGTTCAGTACTGCAAGCAGTCACTCCAGATGGCTCCCATGCTAGTTAGAGGGGCTGCGTTAGGACCGCCCCCACCCCCATTGGTGTGCACTGCCATGGGGGATGATGAGGATATTTTCGTTATCTTTCTTTGAGTCCCTCCAAGTTGCAAGTAACTGTGCATGTCACAGATCCTCTGTTTGGCCTGCTGGGCTCCTTGTGCCTTGTATCCTGCTTCCAATCCCCGGCATCCCAAGGCCTTCTTGCATAGCAGCCCCGGCGCTGCTTCCCTTGTTCCTGGCAGACTTCGCCTTCGCCGCGCTGTAGCGGCTACGCTGGTTTCCCCAGCGTTTCCTGTGGCGTGTCTGCACCTCTGGTTCCTGCTTCCTCCAAGTGGAGTCACTCCTGGCCTTTTCCTGACGCACTGCAGCACCTTCGCTGAAGCACCTCCGCTGCAGTGGCTTCTCTCCAGGTTCTAGCCCCCTGTGCTGAAGTACCTTCACCCAAGATTTCCTGTGGATGACCTCGGCTTGTTTCCTTGACCATCGCTCCTGTGCCGCCTGCCTTGACCCCTGCCTGGATAACGTTAACCCTACCTTCTCCAATCCTGACCTGGCTATGTCTGATTATGGAATCCGCACTCCGGACCTGACTCCATGGCCTAAGGTCGGTGCTTATACATCCCCACCTCAGCCCCGCGGTCCGGTACCAGTTTGTGGCAAGCACGTACGTTACACTGTGTGTGCTGGGGGTCTCCTGTGTGACTGTCTCTCTGTCTCTCTGTCTGTCTCTCTCTCTCTCTGTGTCTGTGTCTGTGTGTCTGTCTCTCGTTTTGAGTTTCCTACCACAAGCAACATGGCCGCTTCAGGCTCCCCAAGGCGGAGCTTCCTCAGTTTTAGCCTCTTACCTCATACATCCGACTGCTGATTGGCTCGCAAAGGGGGTGGGGCCCGATTACAAAGCGAGCATGTACTTTTCAACGTAACTTTATTGGAACAAAAGCATCGCCGTATAAATAAAACATTCTCTGCTTAGTCCCTGATAAAAGTGCCCTCCTCACCCCAACGCAATTCAGTGGGAGAGAAGGAGACTCCCCGGCCCAAAGTCCCTGAACAGTCACATTTTGGTTCTCTCAAACCCCGCCCCCTTCTCAAACCCCGCCCCTTCTCGCAAACCCCCGCCCCTTCTCGCAAACCCCGCCCTTTCTCGCAAACCCCACCCCCATCTCTCTCGCTCACCTCCCACGTTCCACGTCACCGATGGTCTCCGGCAGACACACGTTCACCGTCTCCGGCAGAAGGAAAGCTACCAAGCCACACACCACAGCGACGGAGCAGAACGTGACCTGGGGCAGGGGGGGCCAGAAATCATCCAGGAGTATGACGAGGGGGGCAACACAGACCCCAATGCGCCCCACGAAGGCGGTGTAGCCAATACCATTCTGCCTGAGATATAAAGGGAGCACACCAGCTACAATGTATACTGAACATCAACTAAGGAGCGCAGTCTTATTCTGTATACGCCCCGCGCTCTCACCCGTCTTATTCCGTATACGCCCCGCGCTCTCACCCATCTTGTTACTTCTACGCCCCGTGCTCTCTCTCGTCTTGTTACTTCTACGCCACGCACTCTCTCGCGTCTTGTTACTTCTACGCCCCGTGCTCTCTCGTCTTGTTACTTCTACGCC
>WSYH01012702.1:0-18310 GCA_036426205.1 Ascaphus truei | reverse complement strand
CGCAGTATCGGCGGCGGGGGTCACGCAGTATCAGGCGGGGTCACACGTATCAGGGCGGGGTCACACAGTATCAGGTGGGGGCACGCAGTATCAGGCGGGGGTCACCACGTATCAGGGGGGGTCACGCAGTATCAGGCCGGGGGTCACACAGTTATCGGAGGTAGGTTACATGCAGTATCAGGGCCGATTCACAAGTCATCAGGCTGGGGGGTCACGCAGTATCAGGCGGGGGTCACACAGTATCAGGAGGAGGTCATGCAGTATCAGGCCGAGGTCACACAGTATCAGGCGGGGGTCACACAGCATCAGGCGGGGGTCACACAGTATCAGGCGGGGGTCACACAGTATCAGGCGGGTGTCACACAGTATCAGGCGGGGTCACACAGTATCAGAAGGAGGTCACGCAGTATCAGGCCGAGGTCACACAGTATCAGGCGGGGGTCACACAGCATCAGGCGGGTCAACCATACAGGCGGGGGTCACACAGTATCAGGCGGGGGTCACACAGCATCAGGCAGGGGTCACACAGTATCAGGCGGGTGTCCACATACAGTGGGGGTCCCGCATATCAGGAGAGGTCACGCAGTATCAGGCAGAGGTCACACAGTATCAGGCGGGGGTCACTCAGTATCAGGCGGGGGTCACACAGTATCAGGCGGGGGTCATGCAGTATCAGGCGGAGGTCACGCAGTATCAGGCGGGGTCACGCAGTTATCATCGGCGGGTCACGCATATCAGGCGGGGGTCACGCAGTTAATCAGGCGTGGGGTCACTCAGTTCAGCGGCGGTTCACTCAGATCAGCGGGGTCACACAGTATCAGGCGGGGTCACTCAGTATAGGCGGGGTCACTCAGTATCATGGACTGAGCCACTGATTGAGTCACCTGCTGCTGAAGCTGAGATATCCTGAAAAACCTGACCTGTTTGGGGTCTCGAGGACTGGAGTATCTAGCACTAGCACCCCTGATTATGACGAACACATCACTAACAAATGATCCATTTTCCCAAGTTAGTGAATTTCTCCATTTAGTCCTCACTTTGATTCTCTCATTGGCTCTCATTCAGTATGCTGGGAAGCTGCTTTCCCTGTGCCAGAGGAGATTTTAGTCCCAGTTATATTGAGCTGGTTTCTCCCCAGCATTTCCCAGGACAGGGCTGTTATTAGTATGCATTGGTTCCCCTCCGCCCCCCTTCACCACCCCCCACCACCCCTCCGACCTCACCTCCCCTCCTTCAACGCCTTTCGTCCGCCCTCCTGCCTCTGCCTTTCGCCCACCCGCACTTCTGCCTTTCACCCGCCCACCGCTCACATCCCCGTGCCACACAGCCGCCGCACGCACTCAACAGACACCCGCCACTCGACACACACCCGCCGCCTCTCACCCACCCCACACACTCGACACACACCTGGCGCATCCTGCCCCTACGCAACAACATCACTGACCAGCTGTCACCCGCACTCGCCACACACCCACACACGCTCACACCCTAGCAGGACACACGCCTCACATTTTTACATCACCTATGTCACCAAAATATACATTGTACTGTGGTGTGTTTGCAATAAACCATTTTTATACAACATCGTATTACATTTTCTTCCATCTTTCTTTTCAATATTATTATCCAACCTTTACAACAAATAGTCACCTATTGTTCCACCATTTATAAATAATACTACCTATTATGCATTTACATCCCGGGCAACGCCGGGTCTCTCAGCTAGTATATATATAATATGCATAGCGATATCGCAGATATATATATAACACGTAGAGCAATATCGCATATATATACATAACACGCAGAGCTATATATAGATAGCATGCAGAGCGATATATATCATAACATGCAGAGCTGTGAAGGTGCTTTGAGTAAACGTGTGGTTGTAGGAGCAGTAATGGGAGGGGCAATTATGGGAGGGGCAGTTATGGGAGTGGGCAGTTATGGGAGGGCCAGTTATGGGAAGGGGCGTTTATGGGAAGGAGCAGTTATGGGAGGGGGCAATTATGGGAAGGGGCAGATATGGGAGGGGCGGTTATGGAAGAGGGCAGTTATGGGAGGGGCGGTTATGGAAGAGGGCAGTTATTGGAAGGGCAGTTATGGGAGGGGCGGTTATGGGAAGGGGTGGTTTTGGGAAGGGGCAGCTATGGGAGGGGCAGTCATGGGAGGGGGCAGTTATGGGAAGGGGTAGTTATGGGAAGGGGTAGTTATTGAAAGAGGCAGTTGTGGGGCAGGCAGTCATGGGAGGGGGCAGTTTTGGGAAGGGGTAGTTATAGAAGGGTCAGTTATGGAAAGAGGCAGTTGTGGGGGGGTGGCAGTCATGGGAGGGGCAGTTATAGGAGAGTTGCCCAGTGCTTTGGGTTGCAGCACAGTTTGCATCTATTGCTGCTGCAGTTTTCCTTTCTCTTTGCATCAATTCCCCAGACCTGAGGAGGTCGTAACCTCTGTGGGGTCATCATCCCGTTATCAAACAGGAGAAAGTCACATACAGGAAGTCCTCGTTATCCAACGTTTCACTTCACAACGAATGGCATATTCAACGCTTTACAATGCCACCAAGGGCTGTTTTTCGACGCCTGAATGCGTTATCCAACCCTCACCGCCACTGATTAACACGGGACTCACTTTACAGCGGTGTCACTATCCGGCGCTACTTCCAGAGCGGGTCCCGGTGGATAACCGAGGGCTGCCAGTACATGTCATACCAGAGCAGGCTGTCACACACAGTGTCCTCTGGATACATAGCTACTCTGAACAATGTTCAGGTCAGGATCTTATCAAGGAAACTGTCGCACATCCTCCATACACAGATTCTGTACTCCATGCGCAGGGAGATGCTGGATACCTTACATGGGTCACGTGGGTCACGTGGTTTACGTGGGTCACGTGGTTTTCATAGGTCATGTGGGTTAATGTATCTATAAGTGTTATTTGTATTTGCTGTACATGGAAGGGGATATATTGGGAATAGATGGTTACAATGAAATACATGGGTTACATTAGAACACATGTGTTACACAGTTACATTGTTACATAGTAGATGAGGTTGAAAAAAGACTTGCGTCCATCAAGTTCAACCGATGCTAAATTTAGACAACAGATACTTTATCCTATATCTATACTTATTTATTGATCCAGAGGAAGGCAAACACACAGCCCCAGTGTCATATCATCCAATGATATCTCATAAGGGGAAAAATAAATTCCTTCCTGACTCCAAGAATTGGCAATCAGATTATTCCCTGGATCAACATCCTTCCCATGTATACGTATTTGGTATATCCCTGTATACCTTTCCTATCTAAAAAGATGTCCATCCCAGTCTCCATGGGTAATGAATGCCACACTGTAACTGCCCTTACTGTGAGGAACCCTTTCCTTTGTTGCTGGTGAAATCTCCTTTCCTCTAACCTTAAGGGGTGCCCCCGAGTCCTTTGTACTGCCCGTGGGATGAATAGTTCTTTTGAAAGCTCCCTGTACTGTCCCAGAATATATTTGTATATAGTTATCATATCCCGTCTTAGACGCCTCTTTTCTAATGTAAATAAATCTAACTTAGCTAGCCTCTCCTCATAAGTTAGCTTGTCCATCCCCTTTATTAATTTGGTGGCTCTTCTCTGCACTTTCTCTAGTTCCATAATGTCTTTTCTATGGAGTGGTGCCCAAAATTGTACTCCATATTCAAGGTGAGGTCTTACTAATGCTTTGTAAAGGGGCATAATTATGTTTACTTCCCTTCCATCCATTGCCCGTTTAATGCAAGATAAGATCTTGTTTGCCTTTGCAGCTACTGCATGACTTTGGGCACTATTGCTAAGCCTGCTGTCAACAAGCACTCCTAAAACCTTCTCCATCAAGGATTCCCCCAATATATCTCCATTTAATTTGTAAGTCGCCTTTTTATTCTTGCTTCCCAAATGCATAACCTTACATTTATCTGTATTAAACCTCATCTGCCATTTACCTGCCCAAGTTTCCAGTCTCTCCAAGTCCTTCTGGAGAGAAATTACATCCTGCTCTGATTCTACTAAATTACACAATTTAGTGTCATCAGCAAAGATTAATAAACAAGTTAAAAAGCAGGGGTCCCAGTACCGATCCCTGAGGTACTCCACTCACGACTTTAGCCCAACCTGAAAAAGTTCCATTTATGACAACCCTCTGTTGTCTGTCCTTTAACCAGTTTTCAATCCAGGTTCATATATTATTACTGAGTCCAATTTCTTTATTTTGTACACCAACCTCTTGTGTGAAACCGTATCAAAAGCCTTTGCAAAATCTAAGTAGACCACATCAACTGCATTACCCTGGTCTGAACCCTGGTGGGTTACATGAGATACACGGGTTACATTAGAATACACGGGTTACATGGGTTACATTAGAATACACGGGTTACATTGGAATACACGGGTTACATTAGAATACACGGGTTACATTGGAATACACGGGTTACATTGGAATACACGGGTTACATGAGTTACACGGGTTACATTGGAATACACGGGTTACATTGGAATACACGGGTTACATTGGAATACACGGGTTACATGAGATACATGGGTTACATTGGAATACATGTGTTACATTGGAATACACGGGTTACATTGGAATACACGGGTTACATTGGAATACACAGGTTACATTGGAATACACAGGTTACATTGGAATACACGGGTTACATTGGAATACACGGGTTACATTGGAATACACGGGTTACATGAGAATACACGGGTTACATGAGAATACACGGGTTACATTGGAATACACGGGATACATTGGAATACACGGGTTACATTGGAATACACAGGTTACATTGGAATACACGGGTTACATTGGAATACACGGGATACATTGGAATACACGGGATACATTGGAATACACGGGTTACATTGGAATACACGGGTTACATTGGAATCCGTATTCCAATGGTATCCCGTGTAATCTAATGTAACCCGTGTACTCTAATGTAACTCCGTGTATCGCATGTAACACCCCGTGTATTCTAAATGTACCCGTGATTCTAATGTATCCGTGTATCTCATGTAACCCGTGTAGTTAATGTATCCCGTTATTCCAATGGATCCTCGTGTATTCTAATGTAACCCGTGTATTCGCTATGTAACCCTGTATTCAATGTATCCCCGTGGTATCTCATGTATCCCGTGTATTCCATGTCCCGTGTATTCCAATGTAACCCGTGGATTCCAATGTATCCCGTGTATTCCACTGTACCCCGTGTATTCCAATGTAGCCCGTGTATCCACTGTACCCTGTATTCCAATTATCCCGTGTCTCTCATGTCTCCGTGTATTCCAATGGTCACCCTGTATTCAATGTACCGTGTATTTCTAATGTCACCCGTTATCTAATGTACACTGTATTCCAATTAAACCCGTGTATTCCAATGTTAACCCTTGTATTCCATTTCACCCGTGTATTCCAAATGGTAACCCGTTTAGCCCGTGTATTTCACTGTCTCCCGTGTATTCTAATGTAACCCGTGTTTCTACATGTAACCCGTTTATCCCGTTGTATTCTCATGTATCCCCTTGTATTTTCCACGTAACCCTTTTTCCCGTGTAATTCTAATGTTCCCGTGTATTCTAATGTACCCCGTGTATTCTACTGTAACCCGTGTTTCAAATGTAACCCGTGTAATTCAATGTAAACCCGTGTAATTCCAATGTAACGCCGTGTATTCTAATGTAACCACCCGTGTATTCTATTGTACACTTGTAATTCCATCCATAGGAACCCGTGTATTCCTTTAACCCGTGTATTCCAATGTACCCTGTATTTCCAATGTACCCGGTATTCTAATGTATCCCTTGTATTCTAATGTATCCCGTGTAGTCTAATGTAACCCGTGTATTCCATGTAACCCGTTGTTATTCAATGTAACCCCCTTTCATCTAATGTTCCCGTGTATCTCATTTAACACCCGTTTAATTCTAATGTACCCGGTGTATCTCCTGTAACCCGGGTATTCTAAAGTATCCCGTGTAATTCGAATGTAACCCTGTATTCTATTTAAACCCGTGTATTCTAATGTATCCCGTGTATTCGAATGTACCCTTTTTCTAATAACGCCGTGTATTCTAATGTAACACCCGTGTATCTCATTCACCCGTGTATTCCAATGTATCCCGTGTATCTCTGTAACCCGTGTATTCTAATTAACCCGTGTATCTATGTAACCCGTGTATTCTAATGTAACCCGTGTAATTCTCATGTAACCCGTGTATTTCGCAATTTAACCCGTGTATTCCAAGGACCCGTGTATTGCTAATGGTAACCCCTGTATTCTAATTGTCCCCGTGTATTCCATGTAACCCGTGTATTCCCATGGAACCCGTGTTATTCTCATGTAACCCTGTATTCTAAGGTAACCCCCTGTAATTCCAAGTAACCTGTAATTCTAATGTAACCGTGTAATTCCAATGAACCCGTGGTATTCTAATGTCTTTTATCCCGTGTATTCTATGTAACCGTGTAATTTAATGTAAACCCGTGGATCCAATGTACCCCCGTGGATCTCATGTACCCGTGTATTCCCAATGAAACCCGTGTATTCTAATGTAACCGCGTGGTAATCTCATGTATCCCGTTTCCCCGTTTAGTCTAATGTAACCCGTGTATTCTAATGTAACCCGTGTAGTCTAGCTTGTTCTCGTGTTATTCCAATGTATCCCGTTATCGCATGTAACCCGTGTATTCTAATGTAACCCGTGTATTCTAATGTCTCGCCGTGTATTCTAATGTACCCGTGGTATTCTAATTTAACCCGTGTATTCAATGTAACCCGTGTATTCCAATGTACCCGTGTATTCAATGTAACCCGTGTATTCCAAGGTAACCCCTGATTCCAATGTAACCGCGGTGTATTACGCAATGTATCCCGTGTATTTCCAATTTAACACCTGTATTCTATTCCCCGTGGATTCTAATGTACCTGTGTATTCTAATGTACCCGTGTATGCCAATGTAATCCCTCCCGTGTAATTACCAATGTAACCCGTGTTTCCAATGTATCATCCCGTGTATTCCAATGTATCCCGTTTCTCTCATGGAACCACACCACCCTGTGTATTCTAATGTAACCCGTGTATTCTAGGTAACCAACCCGTGTATTCCTATGTAACCCGTGTATTCCACGGAACCCGTGTATTCCAATGTATCCCTTTGTATCCCATGTAACCCGTGTATTTCTATGTAAACCCGTGGGATTCTAATGTACCCGTGTATTCCTATGTACCTGTTTATTCTAATGTTAACCCTGTATTTCCAATGTATCCCTGTATTCAATGTAACCCCGTTATTCCAATGTATCCGTGTATCCAATGTATCCCGTGTATCTCATGTAACCCGTTTATTCGAAATGTAACCCGTGTATTCTAATGTACCCGTGTATTTCCTAGTAACCCGGTATTCCTATTTAACCAACCCGTGTATTCCAATGTCCCATGTTATTCCAACTAAACCCCGTGTATTTCTTAATGTATCCTTGTATCTCATTTACCCGTGTATTCTAATGTACCCGTGGTACTCATTAACCCGTGTATGCTAATGGTATTCCGGGTTTCTAATGTACCCTGTAGTTGCTAATGTAACCGGTATTCTAATGTATCCGTGTATTCTATGTAACCCTGTATTCTAATGTAACCCGTGTATTCTAATGTAACCCGTGTATCTCATTAACCCTTGTATTCCCAAGGTATCCCGTGTAATCCTCATGTAACCCGTGTATTCTAATGTACCCGTGCATTCCTAATGTACCCCTGTATGCCCCACCCCCCCCCCCCCACCCCCCCCCCCCCCCCCCCCCCCCCCCCCCCCCCCCCCCCCACCCCCCCCCCACCCCCCCCCCCCCCCCCCCCCCCCCCCCCCCCCCCCCCCCCCCCCCCCCCCCCCCCCCCCCCCCCCCCCACCCCCCCCCCCCCCCCACCCCCCCACCCCCCCCCCCCCCACCCCCCCCCCACCCCAACCCCCCACCCCCCCCCCCCCCCCCACCGGCCCCCCACCCCCCCCCCCCCCCCCCCCCCCCCCCCAACCCCCCCCACCCCCCCCCCCCCCCCCACCCCCCCCCCCCCCCCCCCCCACCCCCCCCCCCCCCCCCCCCCCCCCCCCCCCCCCCCCCCCCCCCCCACCCCCCCCCCCCCCACCCCCACCCCCCCCACCCCCCCCCCCCCCCCCCCCCCCCCCCCCCCCCCACCCCCCCCCCCCCACCCCCCCCCCCCCCCCCCCCCCCCCCCACACCCCCCCCCCCCACCCCGCCCCAACCCCCCCCCAACCCGCCTCCACCCCCCCCCCCCCCCCCCCCCCACCCCCACCCCCCCCCCCCCCCCCCCCCGCCCACCCACCCCCCCCCCCCCCCCCCCCCCCCCCACCCCCCCCCACCCCCCACCCCCCGCCCGCCCCCCCCACCCCCCCCCCACCCCCACCCCCCCCCCCCCCCCCCCCCCCCCCCCCCACCCCCCCCACCACCCCCCCGCCACCCCCCCCACCCCCCCCCCTCCACCCCCCACCGCCCCCCCCCCCCCCCCCACCCCCCGCCCCCCCGCCCCCCCCCCCACCCCCCCCCACCCCCCCCCCCCCCCCCCCCCCCCCCTCCCCCCCCCCCCCCCCCCCCCACCCACTCCTCCCCCCCCCCCTTTAGTGCCCCCCTCATATTTATTCTCACGTTCCCGAAGTGAAGTAGTGGAAGACACACTTTGTTGTCCTTACACCCTTTCCGCCAACCGTTTCCTTCCCCTTTCCCCCGTGTATTCTCAATGTACCCTGTATCTGCTACCTTGTATTAGTATCACCGTGTATTCTAATGTAACCCGTGTATTAAGCCGGTATTCATTACCCGTGTATTCTATTGTACACGTGTATTCAATCTGTAACCCGTGTATTCGATTAACCATTGATTCGGACCTGTATCCTAATGTAACCCGTGTAGTCACAATGTACTACTCCGTGTATCCATGCTACACGTGTGTATTCCCAATGTATCCCTCGTACTCTAATGTAACCCGTGTATCTAATAACAGTGATATCGCACCAGTTGATTCTAATGTAAACCCGTGTATTCTAATGTATCCCGTGTATTCAGATATCCCGTGGTATTCTCAATGTATCCACGTGGTATCTCATTAACCCGTGTATTCTAATGTCACCGTGTAGTCTAATGTATCTCCTGTATGTCAATGTATCCCGTGTATTCCGTTACAAGGTAACCCTGTATTCCAATGTAACCGTTATCCAGGCTTGTATTCAATTAACCCGTGTATTCCATGTAACCCTGTAATTCCAATGTAAACAGTGTTATTCCAATGTTACCCGTGTATTACATTACAGCTGTTTCAATTGTAAACCAGCTGTATTCAATGTAACCCGTGTATCTCTAATGTACTGTAGTGTTAATTCTAACGTGTATTATCCAATGTAATCCCGTTGTATTCCAATTAACCCGTGATTCCAATGTAACCACGTGTATTCCATACGGTATCCGGATTCTATCGCATGACCCGGGTGTGATTCTAAGTAACCCGTGTATAAGTCCTGATCGTGATCAAGTTACCCGTGTTATTCCAATGACTGGTTTGATACCCGTGTATCTCAATGTAGCCCGTGTATTCTCATGTTCCGTGTATTACGAATGTAACCCGTTGATCTAATTGTAACCCGTGTATTCCTAAGTACATGTGTATTTAAACCTCTGTCTATCCAATGAAAATTTTCCGTCGTTGTACAATGTAACCGGACGTCGTGATCCAAGTAAGTTATCCAGTAACGGTGTATTCCAGTTAAACCGTGTATTCTATGATACCGTGTATTCTAATGTACCCTTGGTATTCTAATGTTAACCCGTGTTAATTACCTTTTGATGTACCCGTGTATTCTATGTACCCGTGTATTCCAATGTAACCCCTGTATTTCCAAATGTATTCCGTGTATTCTTTTTTTTTTTTTTTTTTTTTGGACGTTTTTTCAAATCATGTTTTTTTATTTCAAACTTTTAAATTGGTTTCTGACAGGGGTACTTCCCAACCTCACATGGTTGTTTATAGACAGTAAACTTAATTAACATATACTTGTAAAAGTGAACAACCCGAAGCATCTCAAAGGTTGATTGATCGAGAAGAGGCGACTGCCCCTAGTAATTTGTAACCTCCTAGCATTTAGATTCTACTATGTAGAATCCCCGTCCTGGAAGAATTACAGTTTTAGGATGATCCCCCTCCCTTAGAAGATCAAAAACCCCTTATATTTAGTAACTGTAAAGGTGGGCAGAGAGGAGAGGGGGAGAATACAGAAGAACATAAGAAGGGGGGAGGAGGCATAGAACGGGGAGAGCTAAGGGTAAGGGGTGTATTTGTCCTCCCCTCCACCTTGTCAAAAGACCCTGAGTGGACATGAACTCCCCTTAGAGGGGTTATTGGTCTAAGCGGTCCACTGAAGCATCCGATATCTCATTTTTAAGTGGCTCTTTATTAATAAAGGCCACTGTGGCCCTAACACTTTCTCATATTTACTAATATTCTGTATCCGTGTATTCTAATGTACCCGTGTATTCCATGTAACCCTGTATTCCAATGTCCCTGTATTCCAAATGTAACCGTGTATTCCATGTACCCGTGTATTCCACTGTAACCCGATGAACCGTGGTATTCCATGTAAACCCGGGGTATCTAATGTATCCCGTGTAATTCCAATGTATTCCGTGTATTCAATGTAACCCCGTGTTTCCCAATGTAACCGTGTATTCCATGTACCCTGTGTATTCCAAGTACCCCTGGGTCGTCCAATGTAACACGTGTATTCCATGTAACCCGTTTATTCCAATGTCACACTTGTATTCCAATGTAAACCCGGTGTATTCCAATGTAACCCGTGATATGCATGTAACCCGTGTATTCTGTAACCCGTGTATTCCATGTAACCCTTGTATTTCCAGATGTAACCGTGTATCCAATGTAACCCCGTGTATTCCAATTTATCCCGTTTATCTCATGTATCCCGTTGCATTCAATGTAACACGTGGATTCCATGTACCCGTGTATTCTATCTATCTAATGTAACCCGTGTATTCTAATGTCACCGTTATCTCCAGTAACCCCGTGTAATCCATGTACCCGTGTATGCACAATGTAACCCGTGTATTCCCTGTAACCCGTGTACCCGTGTATCTCTAATGTATCCAGTGTATCTAATGTAAACCCGTGTAATCTAATGTAACCCCTTGTATCCCGTGTATTCTAATGTATCCCGTGTATCCCCAATGTAACCCGTTATCCGTGTTTCTATGTATCCCCGTGTATTTCTAATGTACCCGTTCTTCTAATGTAATCCCGTGTAATTCTATGTAACCCGTGTATTCCAATGTAACCCGTGTATTTCCAATTTAACCCTTGTATTCTAATGGACCCGTGTATCTAAATGTAACCACGTGTAGTTCCAATGTACCCTTGTATTCCATGGTAACCCCGTGTATTCCATGTCACCCTGTATTCCAATGAACCCGTGTATTCTAATGTAATCCCGTGTCTTCTAATGTATCCCTGTAGCTAATGTAACCCGTGTAATTCTAATGTATACGTGTATTCCAAGTGAACCCGTGTTATTCTAATGTAAAATATCCTCGTGTATCCAATTGAACCGTGTATTCCGAATGTAACCCGTTATGTACCTTATCCAATGTATCCCGTGTATTCTAATGTGTAACCCGTGTATTCTAAGTAATCCCGTTATTCTATGTACCTGTTCCAATGTAACCGCTGTTCTATGGTAAACCGTATCTGGACCGTACAATGTACTGTAACTGTATGTATCCCTAATGTCAGTGTATCTAATTGGAACCCGTGTATTCTAATGTAACCCGTCAGTACCCTGTTGTTTCTAGTATCCCTTAGTTTTCATGTAACCCGTGTCTAATGTATCCACATTGTAACCCGTGTATTCTAATGTAACCCGTTGTATATCTATTAACCCCTGTACCTTGTAACATTTATGTCAAGATTCACGTGTATTCATAACCGTGACAGAACCCGTTGTATTCTCAATGTAACCCGTGTATGTACTAATTACGTTCTCTAACCCGTGTATTCAATGTAACCGTGTTATCCAGGTAACCCGTGTATTCCTAATGAACCCCTGTATTCATGTAACCCGTGTATTCCAATGTAACCCGTGTATTCCAATGTAACCCGTGACGTAATTACCGTATTCAATGTAACCCCTGTATTCCAAGTACCGTGTATTCGATGGTAACCCGTTGTATTTCCAATGTAAGTCATGTCCAGTGTATATCTAATACCGTGTATCAAGGACCAGTATCTAGACCCGTGCCATCTTCTATTATGTACCGGTTTCCATACGTGTTATTCTAAGAACCTGTATCAGTCCTATTCTATGTACAGTGTATTCTAATGTGACCTGTTTATGTATCTGATTCCAATGTATATCCCGTGTATCTCAATGATAACCCGTGTATTCTATGTAACCCTGTATTCTACTGTAACCCGTGTTTCTAAGACCCGTGTAATTCTAATGTAACCCGTTAGTACTTTTCCAATGTAACCGTCGTGTCAAGGAACTTTTCCAGTGTACCCGTGTAATTCCAAGTATTACCCCGTGTATTCCATAACGGTTATCCGTAACCCGTGTATTCCAATGTATCCCCGTGTATTTCCAAGTAACACCGTGTTTTTAATGAAACCGTGTATTCATAATGTAACATGTGGGTATTCAATGTACCCGTGTATTCAATGTATCCCGTGTTTCCAATGTAACCCGTGTATTCCAAATGTATCCCGTGTATTCCAGGTTATCCCGTGTATTCTGACCGTGATTGTGTAAACCCTGTAATTCAATGTAACCGTGTATTCCTATGTAACCCGTGTAGTCCTATGTAACCCGTGTATTCCATCCTTGTATAAACCCGTTGGTATTCCAGTCTTCCCGTGTTTATGATCAATGTAAACCCGTGTGATTCTAATGTAACCCGTGTTTATTCCTAATGTAACATGGATTTCTAATGTAACCACCGTGGTTATTCCAATGTATCCCGGTATTCCACATGTAACCCGTGTATGTCCCAATGTTCCCCCGTGTATTCCAATGTTCCCGTTGGTATCTCATGTAACCCGTGTATTTCTAATGTAACATGTGTATTCTAATGTAACCGTGTATCCTTACCCTCCAATGATCCCGTGTGTTCCAAGTATATCCCGTGTTGTTATTTTCCAACCACGTGCTAAATATCCCGTGTATCTCATGATTTAACCCCGTTTTATTCTAAATGTACCCGTGTATTCTATTGTAACCGGTATTCCTATGAGAACCCGTGTATTCCTATGACCGCGATATTCAATTAACCCGGTGATCCAATGTAACCCATGTATTCCAATGTATTCCGTGTATTCTTTTTTTTTTTTTGACGTTTTTCAAATCATGTTTTTTTATTTCAAACATTTTTATTGTTTTCTGACAGGGGTACATTCACATCACATGGTTGTTTATAGACAGTAAACTTAATTAACATATACATTTAAAAGTGAACAACCCGAAGCATCTCAAGGTGATTGACGAGAAAGAGGCGATACTGCCCCTAGTATTTTGTAACCCCTATGCATTTAGATTCTACTATGGAGATCCCGTCCGAGGGAGAATTAACAGTTTTAGGAGGATCTTAGATCAAACCCCTTAATATAGTACTGGTAAAGAGGATCAGAGAGCAGAAGGGGGAAAGAGGAGAAAAGACAAAGAAGGGGGGAAGAGAGGGCATAGGAACGGCGGAGAGAAACAAGGAAGGGGTGTAGAGTGGTATGTAGTTGTCCTCCACCTCCCACCTTGTCAAAAGACCCTGAGTGGACATAACATCCCCACTGAGGGTTAGGCGTTCTAATAAGCAGGGGGAGTGCCAAACATGAAGACATCCATATCTCATTTTTAATCTCTTAATTATAAGGCCACTGTGCCCAAACTTCTCGATATTGTACTATATTCTGTATTCCGTGTATTCTAATGTAACGTGTATCCAATGTAACCGGATTCCAATGTACCCGTTATTTGTACTTATTCAAGTACCGTCGATTCCATGTAACCCTGTTATTCCACGTAAATCCCGTGGTATTCCAATGTAACCCGTTGTATTCTATCTAATGTATCCCGTGTAAATTCCATGTTTCCGTGTATTCAATGTAACCCGTGTATTCCCATGAACGTGTATTCCAATGTAACCACTTCATAACCTTTCTGTCTGAAGTACCGTGGTATTCCAATGTAACCGTGTATTCCAACGTAAATTATGTCCCCGTGTATCCAATGTACGTGTATTCAAATTAACCCGGTTTCCAATGTACCCGTGTTTTCCAATGTACCGCGTGTATTCTCAATGTAACCCGTGTATTCCAATGTAACCCGTGTATCACAATGTACACCCTTGTATCTCAGTAACCTGTATTCCAATGTAACCGTGTATTCCAATTAACCGTTTTCCATGTAACCCGTGTATTCCAATGTACCCGTGATTCCACTGTAACCCCGTTAATCTCCATCCACTGTAACCCGTGTTCCAATAACCCGTGTATTCCACTGTATCCCGGTATTCCATGCCAAATGTATCCCGTTTTCCAATGTACCCGTGTATTCAATGTAACCCGTGTATTCCAATGTAACCCGTGTATCATCCAATGTAACCCGTGTATTTCCAATGTAACCCGGTTGTATTCCAATGTACCCGTGTATTCCAATGTAACCCGTGTATCAGCATTTACGTTATCCTCGTGTTCCAATGTAACCCGTGATCTAATGTAACCCGTGTAATTCCAATGTATCCCGTGTATTCCATGTAACCCGTGTATTCCAATTACACCTGTGTATTGCCAAGTAACCCGTGTATTCCAATGTATCCCGTGTATTCCAATGAACCTCGTGTATTCTGTAACCGTGTATTCTCATGTAACCCGTTGTATTCATGTAACCCGTGTATTTGAATCTCCAATGTAACCTGTATTCCAATGTAACTGTGATTTCCACTTACTTTGTTATTCCTGTACCCGGTTTCCAATGTAACCCGTTGTATTCCAATGTAACACATGTATCCAATGTAACCATTATCTCATGTAACCCTGTATTCCAATGTAACCCTGTATTCCAATGTAAACCCGTTGTATTCCAATGTACCCGTGTTGATACTCATGTAACCCGTGTTATACCAATGTAACCCGGTATTCCAATGTAACCCGTGTATTCAATGTAACCCCTGTAACTTGCACAATGTAACCCGTGTATTCTAATGTAACCCATGTAACCCTGTATTCTAATGTAACCGTGTATCTCATGTAACCACCAGGGTTCAGACCAGGGGTAATGCAGTTGATTGTGGTCTACTTAGATTTTGCAAAGGCTTTTGATACGGTTTCACACAAGAGGTTGGTGTACAAAATAAAGAAATTGGACTGCAGAATAATATATGAAACCTGGATTGAAAACTGGTTAAAGGACAGACAACAGAGGGTTGTCATAAAATGGAAACTTTTTCAGTTGGGCTAAAGTCCGTGAGTGGAGTAACCTCAGGGATCGGTACTGGGACCCCTGCTTTTTAACCTTGTTATTATCTTTGCTGATGACACTAAATTTGTGTAATTTAGTAGAATCAGAGCCGGATGTAATTTCTCTCCAGAAGGACTTGGAGAGACTGGAAACTTGGGGCGTGGTCAAGGGCAGATGAGGTTTAATACAGATAAATGTAAGGTTATGCATTGGTGGGAAGTCAAGAATAAAAAGGCGACTTAACAAATTAAATGGAGAAATATATTGGGGAATCCTATGGATGGAGAGGTTTTTTTTGTAGGAGTGCTGTTGACAGCAGGCTTACGCAATAGTGCCCAAAGTTGGCAGTAGCTGCAAAGAGCAACAAAGATCTTATCTGCATTAAACGGGCAATGGATGGAAGGGAAGTAAACATAATTATGCCCTTTCACAAAAGCATTAGTAAGACCTCACCTTGAATATGGGTCAGTACATTTGGCACCACTCCATAGAAAACGACATTATGGAACTAGAGAGAAAGTGGCAGGAAGAGCCACCAAATTAATAAAGGGGATGGACAAGCTAACTTATGAGGAGAGGCTAGCTAAGTTAGATTATTTACATTAGAAAAGAGGCCGTTCTAAGACGGGATATGATAACTATATACAAATATATTCTGGGACAGTACAGGGAGCTTTCAAAAAGAACTATTCATCCAAGTGTGCACGTACAAACAGGACGTACGGAGAGGAAGGACTCGGGGGACCACTTAAGGTTAAGAGGAAGGGAGATTCACCACAACAAAGACAGGTTCCTACAGTAAGGGCAGTTACAGTGGGCATTCATTCCCTGGAGACTGGGATGGACATCGTTCTTTAGAGTTGAAAGGTAACAGGGATATCAAATACGTATACATGGGAAGGATGTTGATCCAGGTGAATAATGATTGCCATTCTTGAGTCAGGAAGGATGAATTTTTTCCCCTTATGATATCATTGGATGATATGACACTGGGTGCTGTGGTTTGCCTTCCTCTGGATCAATAAATTAAGTATAGATTAGGATAAAGTATCTGTGGTCTAATTTAGCATCGGTTGAACTTGATGGACGCAAGTCTTTTTACACCTCATCTACTATGTAACAATGTAAGATGTGTACACATTGATTCAATGTAACCCATGTATTTAAGTCATGTAAACCATCTATTCCCAATATAATCCCCGTCCATGTACACGCAAAATACAATAACACTTATAGATACAATCACCCACATGAACCTAATGAAACCACGTGACCCACGTAAACCACGTGACCCACGTGACCCATAGAGGCATCCAGCATCATCCCTGCGCATGGAGTACAGAATCTGTGTGAGGATGTGGCGACAGTTTCCTTGATAAGATACATCTGACCTGAAACATTGTTCAGAGTAGCTATGTATCCAGAGACACTGTGTGTTGACAGTCATGCCTGTCTCGGTAGACATGTACTGGCAGCCCTCGGTATCCACCGGGACCCGCTCTGGAAGTGCGCGCCGGATAGTGACACCTTGCGTTGTTAAGTGAGTCCCGTGTTAAATCATGTGGGTCGGTTGAGGGTTGGATAACGCATTCAGGCTGCGTCGAAAAAACAGCCATTGGTGCGCATGTAAAGCGTTTAATATGCCATTCGTTGTGAAGTGAACGTTGGATAAACAGGACTTCCTGTATGTGACTTTCTCCTGTGTGATACGGATGATGACCCCACAGAGGTTACGACCTCCTCAGGTCTGGGGAAATTGATGCAAAGAGAAAGGAAAACTGCAGCAGCAATAGATGCAAAACTGTTGCTGCAACCCAAAGCCTGGGCAACTCTCCTAATGCCCTCCCATGACGCCCACCCCCCCACAAACTGCCCTGTCCTAACTGACCCTTCTAGTAAACTAACCCTCCCAAAACTGACCCCCCTCCATGACTGCTGCCCCACACTACCTCTTTCAATACCTACACAGCACTACCGCCTGTCCCCATAACTACCCCTTTCCCATATCTTCATGAAAGCGTCGCCCCTCTCCATGACTAAGCCCCTCCATACTCTCCCCTTCCCACAACCTTCCCTCCAAAACCACCCCGTTCCCATAACAACCGACTCCTGCCACAATAACTGCCCTACCCTCAATACTGCCTGCCCTCATCGGCCCATCATAACCTGCTGACACCTCCCATAACTGCCCACTCTTCCATAACCATGCAAACTCATATCCGATAAGCTAACCTCCCGCCCCGCCCATATCGGCCCCTTCCCATTCATGGCCAGCCCCCTTGCGCCATCCACTTCTCTTCCCATAACTTATGCCCCCGTGCCACTCAACTGCGTCCCTTGCACCATAAACCTACTAGCCTGTCCATCTGTCCTGTACACCACTGATCAGACTGGGGTCGGACCCCGATCCCATAAATTTGGCCCCTCCTACGCCCACCATTACTGCTCAAACTAGACTGCTCCTAACAACCAACTTTTTACTTACAGATGCAACCTTCACAGCTCTGCATGTTATGATAGCTAATATCAGTCTCTGCAATGCTATCTACATATATCAGTCATCTAGCAGATCATAAGTATTTATATAGATATGCGATATTGCCATACAAACTACGGGTTAGATATATATCTGCGTCATCTAACACCTCGCTACTGCATAATTATATTAGATACTAGCTGAGAGGATCCCGGCGTTGCCCGGATGTAAATGCATAATAGGTAGTTTACTTTATAATGGTGGACCATAGGTGACTATTGTGTTCGCCTC